>JARHVA010005048.1:1155000-1339501 GCA_037957365.1 Torreya grandis | reverse complement strand
TGTAAGTGTCTAGTGCCCTAAAATCATCTAATTTGTAATTTAAACATATCACAATGGTTAGCCTAAGTGCCTTAATGTAGGTTATCTCCCAATAGGATTAGTATAAATAAAATATCAACCCTCATTTATTCCTTACTGATAATCAGAACAAAAGAGAACTCAAGAAGCACTCAAGATACCAAAATATTTTATATTATAACCTATTCTCATATGAATCAAGGGAACAACCCAACTATAAGTCTAAAGTACTAAATTTGTAGTCATGATGTCATATTTTCCAAGTTACTAGTTAGGTAACTATTATACTTGCTTTACAAAATTTGTAGAATTCACACACAAACCAACACATAGGAGAAAATTACATGAATCTAAGGCCCTCTTATGGAGTATTAGCTATGTAGGTAGTGCCTTTTAATATTAGGGTCATTATAGGTCAGATCAATACCATGTGCCCACTAACCCCTTTTTCTCAAGGTCACATTGAAGATGCAAAGATAGTGTTTTACAATTTTACCAAGAATCACAGTCCATGACCTAGATCTGAATGCACCAAAGTGAAGGTGAATCCAAACCTATAAGTATTCATGTGATCACATCCTATTTTAGTGTATATTCCCTATAGGACACTAACATCAAGCTCAAAAATTAGTATTAACATAACTATCCTTGGTTGAGGTAGGTGTTCAGAGAACTAGAGGCACCAGATCTAGAATATGATAACTATTCTAGAACTATATTCTTTCCTATTTCCTACCTATACTAGATCCAACACTATATTTACAATCATAAACACCTAAGTATTTTATTTTATGTATTTATCATAGTTATATTTTTTATTATTAGCCTATCTTAGTTTTATAAAGTCAATGTATTACACATCTAAATTTACCACATTAACTAGCCTACTATAGATTTGATATTCACTCTTTTGACCTATAATTTTTGGATCCTTAAACCCTAACAAATAAATATTATCCATATCTAACATAAGGTTAAATAAGATAAAACATGTACCCTGAGCATCGTATGAAAAAATGGATTCCTACTTGCAAAATATTAGCTTCATGCATAGTGAATTAAATGATACTCTCTATATTCATGTACAAGTAAAAAGGTTGGTAATTACCATTCTCTATGTTAATGACTTGTTTATTATAGTAAATTATGAAAACCATAACAATTATTTGAACAAGGAACTAAAATACAAGTTTGAGATATCAAATCTTGGACTTCCTCGCCATTATCTAGGAAAGAAGTCACTTATAAAGATAAAATTATTTTAATTACACAAGGTAAGTATATTTTTGATTTATTAACAAGGTCCAGTATGAATGATTTTGAGCATACCCTCAATCTGATGGAAAGTAGCTTGAAATTGTCTTGGTTAAAGCATAATAGTGTGTTCCACTTTTTGGCATAAAGAGGTCACATACACTTCTAATCTCCCTTCAAAATATCCTTAGTTTAGGTGATTGATATTAATCAAACATATGCATTTTATCTCTTACATACAAATATATAGTGTATATACATATTTCTAAAATTTAAAAAAAAATGTTAAGTAATTTTTAGGATTTATTTTTGAATTTTTTTGTTCACCCAGTGGGACATAATATTATTCTTTAACCCATTTTAGGATGTTGGTAGTGTTTTTTTTTATAGAACCAAATATAGGTAATTATTGGGAGACTTAATATACTTAATGAACACCATGCATGATATATATTTTTTGGTGGTAATTTTGTCAATATTTTTGCATGAGCTCAAACAAAGTCATTGGTATGCAATGGAAAGATTACCTTATTATCTTCAGGGAATGAAAAAATATGGCCTTGAGTATAACTAGAACAAGAACTTCAAAATTGTTGGGTATTATGATGCATATTTTGGTGCATGTGTGGATGATAGAGTGTCCACAATACGATACACTATGAATATAAATTTAACTACCATTGAATGGTGTTATAATAGGTAGGATACTATGGAAAATTCATCGATAAAGCAGTATAGGATGGTTCCAAAGAGATTATTAATTTACATTGCATATTTGAAGATCTTCAGATTGTAAGTTAAATGAAAAATGGTTACCATTCTATTTTAAACTTATTATCACTCAGGAGATGATGGGGGCATGAACAATTTTCATTCTCTTTCAATCATATATGTATTATATATTTATAAAACTTGAGAAAAAATTTATAATTTAATTTGAGGTCATGATGTGGGCATGAACATCTTTCATTCTCATTCAGTCATGCATTTATTCTATTTTGAGCAAACTTGAGTGAAAGTATACAAAGAGAATATATAAATTATTTGTAGTGGATGGTAAATTTTGACTAATGTGTTAAGAGATTATTGACACAATATTATCTAAACCCAATTTAGGGTTACCTACCTTCCATGTCGACCCTACTCTTTAAATAACCACTTTGAAGCTTATCCTTTTCACTAGCTAGGAAGTGAACAAGACTACAAGTTCCCTCTTCTTCTCCACAATGAGACAGTCAAATACTAACCCTCAACATCTCCATTGTTCAAAACAAGAGCACACTCTATGAGTGATATCATAAAACATACATACATACATGTTTATTTTTTCTTTTAATTTATTTTTTATTTCTCATGTGGAATAATATATATAATCACATACATCATATTTCACAAGAACACTTGGACACTAAGGAAAATTGTAAAAAAACAACAATTTTATATTAATGATCATGATAACAAGTTTGAATTATTTTTTTCCCTTTTATCGTTATTTATAGTATCACTAAATTTATAGATTAAAAGGGGGAAATATAGATATATATATTTGGTATAATCCACAATTCATATTGCCTTTAGGAAACATTACATGTATGGATCTCAAAATAAAAACTAGGTACTTTGTAGCATGATCTTAAAGGGTCTTGGTCAATAGATCTTACCACAGGATATTGTTATTACAATTGTAACCTATATTAATGTCAGAAACACTGGTAATAGGTTCTTCTCCTATGTTCCAAATTTTGAGATCTAACTCTACTTCTCCATTACTTTACATTTCCTTTAGTGTTAGTGTTGTATACCTCAAATCATTAGTAACATCATTTAGTGACATCACAACATTAATTGTACCAACTCTTGTAATTATTCAAATGATGATTCATCTCCATCCATTGTTTATTAATTTACACTTTTATTATTTGTATTTGGTTAGATAAATAATAATGAAGTTAGGAAGTACATAAACACAAGACATCTTATCTCTCAGATATGGTACAAAACTTAGAATAATAAATATTTTTTATTGCAATTCTACATTAGTTGTCATCACTTTCTCTAATTTCATTTTTATTTAATAAATTTCACCTTTGTGTCTTCTATCAATCATAATTTTATTCAATTAGTAACTCTCTTAAATCCATTTAACTATATTACCCACTAGGTCTCCTCTTAGACCTCAGATCAGTGGTATTAGATCATTCACAACCAATATTATTTATGAGTGGTATTGTGGCATATCTTAGCTTATTCCTTATTTTTATGCCTACCCATACAAGGTTTGATTATAAGAATTCAGGGATTGAGTATCATGACCCTTCATCTTAACTGCATTCACATCCTAAAATGGGACAAAAATATTGAATGACACCAAATTCATAAATGTTCCATAACATGATAGAGGATGGGTTATAAAGACAATAGGAAGATTTGGAAGGACATCATACATGTGAAAGATCAAGTATCATTTATCATTTCTCTCTAATTCTCAAATAATAGACTTATTCTAGCACCTCTCATTCTCATCAACCGTTTGGTGGTCAAATGACTTACAATGAACAAATCAATCTAGATATCCCTATGAAGGAAAAATAGATGAGCTACACTTGATATTTATCTTAACCTAATATGTTCAGATTACATAGTTAACCAGTTTTTTGACTGATAAAATATTACATTCTCTTTTCTAGAAAGTTCTTTATCAGTAAATAAATGGTGGGGAAATTATTACACTTCACATGAAAATCATGAAGATGAAGTTAACTTAGATACATATATAGACACATGGAATGGTTTTGTATAAGAACTCAAAGAAACTTATTACCTATTGGAAACTTTGATGACCCATACATAAAATATCTTAGATTTGCCAAGGAAAATAAAAATATGTGAAACAATACACATATACCTTTCATAATTTGGTGTCAAAAATTGGGATTTAGGATTCAAAATAAAACCTTGTTTTAAAGTATAGGCTAGGCTTGAGACCACATATCCAATCATATATGGATTTATTATAGATCCCTTCAATCAAATAATCCAAAAAATTTATTGTAAGTTTTATGAAAATGCCAAGGTTATGACTAAGATAAAATATTCTAAGTCTCATAAGAAGTAGTTGTCTAAATATTCCAAACTAGAGAATAGATCCAAGCACCATCAATAGAAGAAGTAAAAAAATTATTCCAAGGCTGACAAGTGATGTTAATTTCATGACACCAACAATAATTATAATTAAGAGTGTTGTGATAAAAAGAATATACATGCACAACTTTCAACATCAAATAAAAATAGAACATCATTAGAGAAAGGTAAGTAAATCATGGAATCTTAGCCTAGTTGCATTGTGGGTTTCACAAACATATCTACTACCCCTTAAAAAATAGAATAAGAAAAAATATTTTTTCATTCTCAAGTGTGGATCAATACTCAACTAGTACATGTCATCATTGACATTAGAAGTTAAAAGACCCAAATTTATCCTAAATTAGTTCATAGATTAAATATACCATTGATGCCTCATTCACAACCATACTATATTGGATGTTTTAGTGAGGGATATGATAAATTCATCACTCATTAGTATCAAATGGTTGATAACATCAAGATTTTACAATAGATGGTCCTTTATTATATCTCTACATTAGAGGTAGATGATGTTTTACTTGGTCATCCATATTTTTACCATCGACATGTAGTATATGAAGAGAGTCATATAAATGTTGTCATAAAATATTATGAGAAGAGATATCTCATACCAAAAGTAGTCCCTAAGATATCATTTATTGGTGCCAAACATTGTAAGAAGCTAGTCACATCTAGTAATAATTTTGTGATATTGATGGTGAGATTTTAATGCAATAACATTATGGTGACACCAATCCATAATACAGTTCCTCCAATAGTAGTAACAAAATTATCAAAGTTAAACAAAAATTTATTATGATACAAGATATATTTTAGTCAATAAAGGATGTGCATACACATTATGCAATGAAGCACATAACTAATTTGATCCTTAGACTAATTTTACCTAATACTTCTATATACCACAACTCATTTTTAGGGAATGAGTAAATTAAGCAATAAATTCATGAACTCATGGACAAAAGACATATTAGGCCTAGGTCATCACCTTGTGGTAGCCTAATTGTGCTTGTGATAAATAAATAAGATGCATGGAGGTTGTGAATCAATTGCATAAATCTAAAAGAGATCATAGTGAATAATTGTCATGATTTGTTAAGGCTTAAGGACTTTTGTCAACTAGCTCCATGGTTCACAAGATAAGGTTTGTTTTAATGACTAATAATTCTATATGGTATAACCAATTCACCAATTACATTCATGTGTATGATGAATGACATTATCAAGCCATTCACTACCTCATTTTTAGTAGTCAACCTCGATGACATTCTAATTTTTTTTTAAACATGGGATAAACATCTACACCATATAGAGTAAGTGTTTGCCACTTTTTGGAAACACAATAACTTGTATGCAAACTTGGACAAATGTTATTTTTATATGTAGGAGATAAAATATCCATGATACATATTAGATGCATAAGGAGTACACATGGACCCGACTAAGATTTTATTCACCTAGGAGTGACCATAGCCAAAACATATCACATAATTTAAATATTTATTTGGATTAGAAAAGTTTGATAGGATATTTATACTTGGTTTTTCTCATGTGACTTGGACCCTGAACCAAGTTACCAAATGTTGATATACAACACATTTCATCTGGAGGACCACACACAAAAAAAAATGAATATTTGAAATGTAGACTCTATTCCACACTATTACTTTCATTACTAGTTCTTAAAAAATTATTTGATCTTAAGACAAATGCCTTTGAATTTGACCTTGGAGTAGTCATACCTAAATATGGTCACCCATTTCCTTACAATAGTTAAACATTACCTATATTAGTAAAAAACTACCCAACCTAAGATCGTGAAATTTATGTTATTTTTCAATGATGTAAGCATTGAAAGTATTATATTTTGGGAAAGGATAATGTGATCCATAATGATCACAATTTGATTCATTTGTTTCAAAATAAAAAACATCACAACAAGAAAGACATTATAAATGGTCATCTTATCTTCAACAATTCCATTTGAACATTAGACATAAGAGGGGAAGTTCCAATCCAATCAAATTTTCTATGAACCATGAACCATATATCAATTTACATTATCCTTTACGTACTTGATGCATGTGGACATGAATTTAGTGTATGGTCAAAATTATATCCATCTAACATGAAATTTTTATATATCTATCATAACTTTATTTATGGTAATTTAGTTATGAATTTCTACTTGCAATATGGAATCCTATGTCACCTTGGGCACTTATGTGTTTTGAATGAGGTAGAGAGACAAAAACTAATATGGGAGGCTCATATTATCAAAGTTTCAAGACATTTTTGAGTTGAAAATACTCTTTTGTTATTGGAAACTTACTTATTATTCCCACACCTCAAGTTAGATGCATGTAAATATATCAAGTCTTGCACTATGTAATCACAAAGATGGTCAGCACGAATCAAGGTTCATACACACCTCTTATAGTTAAAAAAATATTGTGGGAATATATTTCCATGAATTTTTTCTTAGGATACCCTACTTCCAAGCATGGTAATGATTGCGTTTATGTATTACTTGATAGATTGCTAAATATGCCAATTCTCATACCTTGTAAGAAATTAATATCAGCTTTGGAAATATCTCAGTTATAATTTCATCATGTGTAGATCCACTTTGGGATCACATACACTATCCTATCTGAAAGGGATAAAAGGTTCTTAAGAATTTTTTTGAAATTAGTTTGGTCTATGTTATACACAAAGTTGAACAAATCTATTACATTTCATCTACAAACTGATGTACTAACAGAAGTGGTAAATAGGATGATAGTGCAATTCATGAGAGTGTATACCAAATAATCAACACATTTAGGATGAAATCATGTACTTTATTCAACATAGCTATAATAGATATTTTCATAGCTCTACCACACATAGCATGTAATCTTGTCTACCTCAAAACTAGTGTGTATGCAATATGTGTGTGTGTGTGTGTGTGCATTCATACCTTTTATTTAAGTTGTAATTAATTTATTAAGATTTATTTAGATTATTTGAATTAGTCTAGTATGCACATTTTCTAGTCTTAGATGTACATAATTTGCACTAAAAGTTTTACCACTTCATCTCTTATGTGTCTATTAATGTGGAGGTTGTTGCATACATGTCTATTAAACAATTAAAATAAAAATTAGACTATAACTCTTACTTTTATTATATATAGACCACTTCTATTTGTAAATAACTATTAATTGATTTATTTAGTTGGTTTATTTGAAATATCTTATTTTATTTTTGCTTAGTATTTTTGGAGTCAGTCATAACTATAAATATATAAACATGAGCATTTATCTTCTCTTTCATAGTGTTAGAGAGAGGCTCTCCTTGTTTGAGTTCTATATTTATGTGTTTTTCACCAAGCCAAAATTCCCAATCTATTCTTGAGGGTTTTACTCAAGTTTTTATTCTAACCAACATTATGGGTTTTCAAAATCATCATGTGTATATTTTGTTTGTGATAAAACTAAAACTTTTAGGGATTTTAATGAGTTTTTAATTTAAAAAACAAAATTTTGCATGACACTATTTTCCATGTATATAAATCAGAAAAATACAAATTTTAAAAAATAAGTCAAATTTGTTTTTAGCTTCTAACAAATTTATATGATTTTTTAAGGTTCTAATTTGTAAGATAAGTAAAGAACAATAAAGAATACAAAATTGTTTTTTTTCTATATTTTTGAAAAAACATGGGTCAAAGTTTATATAAATGGATTTAGCTCATCAATATCTTTCTTAAAATTTTGATTTTGTGAGAAATGGAACACTGAGGCATCCATGTGGGGCATATGAAAGTGAAGGGAAATTTGGAAGGTTTCATTTGGTATACCCTTACATTATCTCAGTTAAGATCCACTCATTTATGCTACCATAGTTTCATGTGTTAATAGTTTCCACCACCACCACCAATCATTTTAGCTAGAGTTTCACCAAATTAGTTTCAATAAAATCAAAAGTTTTCATTTTAAACTTTGAGCACTCATGTGATGCAGTGGTAAAAATATTTTTTTTTGATGGATTTGAATCATTAATAGGTTAGGGGTAAAATTCCATTAAAATATTTTTTACTAAATGCCTCAAAACCCATGTGACCAGTCGATTTAGTATTTAGTTCCAAAGGGCCCATCCCTCACTAATGTAAATTTAATTTTTAGTAGCAAAGTTTCAAGAGGCATATCTTTTGATCTGAGAGGCCTCAGAGGGTGATTTATTTTTAAATATTTTTAGTTGTTTAATATATTGAAAATGGTGGGGTCTATTTCTTATTTTAGTAGACCATTTTTTCATAAATTATAGGTTTTTCCATAATGGACTAGCTTTTCCTTTTTTGAACCTTCAAATAACCATATATTTTTATCCTTATGTTGGATCAACTTATTATTTATTTTTAAATTGCATGATTTCTCATGTTATTTATCATAGTGACTTCAGATTGGTTAATTTTTATACAAAGACTATATTTTCATTATTTATGTATAATTTAATACCTGTAAAACTCTATTGAACTACATCAAGAAATGTGAAATGCATTCACTTGTAAAGTGATTTTTTTTATTGGCATATAGGAATTCTATTAAATATTATTTTCATTATACTCACATTATTTAATAAAGTTACAAGAGGGGTTCATTGTGTTTTTTTAATAGCCTTGTCTACCTTCATACATGTGCCTTTTTTACACACCCTTTTTTGGTTTTAAGCATTACATATGGCATATTAGACATTATTATTTAGGCCTTTATTGTTATTTTTTACTCTTCTTCATTTAACAATATTTTGGAATTAATCCCATATTGATATGGCCTTTTTTGACAGATAAATGGTCTTCTCGTTTACATCTATTCTAGTGTACACAATGTATTTCTTATCTTTATTTGGTACTTTTTTGGTATATTTTACTCACATTGAATTATAAAGTGACATGGGGGTTTGATTTCTACCATATAGTCTAATTTCATGTGTGTGCATCTTGTTTTGTGCACCTTTTTCCTATTTCAGTGGCTAGTCTCTCCCATCACCATTAGGTCCATCCTTCTTTGAGATACCATTTTTTAATTCTGAGACACCTTGATATTTATTCTATCTCTTTTTAGTGATAATTTTCTAACATGCCCAACTTTTTTCAATATTTGGTGTTTGTATATTAGATTTAGAACACTTAAAAAAATATTTATTCTCTCATCTAAGCCATGTACTCAACATTATTTGGGGTGTTTCATTATGGCTAATACTTTTTTGGCTTTGTATTTGAGTGAGCTATGTACCTAACATTTTTTATATATACAAGGTGGATGCAATGAAAAGTTACCCATGCATACTGGTGAGATGGAATATGTACCATATAGACACTCATTGGATTCATTTTTTTGGAAGCTTCACTATTGGTTTCATGTTTATGAAAATACCTTGTTTAATTAAAAAAACTATTGGATATCTGTATATATAATACACCTTCATTAATTAATCAATGGTTATGAGAATGATGGCATTGTTACATCTACATCTTTAAAATTCTCTAATTTTTGGTGGTTTGAGTAGTGTTATTTTATCTCACTCATGAAGATTAGTATCTCTCTTGGTTCCATTATTTGTTCATGATTTCATTGGATTTATATCTCTCTTTGATCCTAAACATATTTGGAAGCTTCTTTGATCCGAACTTCATTGAAAGTTCTTTAGTTATATATTGTTGCAGTTGTTATTTAGCAAATGCATCTATAGCTTATTTTTGTAGGAGCCTAATTCATCAGGCAAGGTCTCTTAGACCTTATCTTATTTCTCTTTTAATGGGGATTTGTTTTCCTATGGCTTTTCTCCTTTTCTTTGATTATGAGGGAACATTTTGTACATGGGTACAATATTAGGCCTACCTTTTGTAACCCATTTTCAAAGGATTTTGATCCTCATTTAGTTTTGGTTAGACTTTAATAATTATAGTAAGTAGGGTGTTGGTGCAATATTTATATATATGCACCTTTTTTTGAAGTTTTACTTCATTTATTAAGAATTATTTAGCTAAGTTTACTTAGCCTAGTGTGTACACCTCTTAGGCTTAGATTATGGATAAGTGGAACTCATAGCATGAACACTTCATCTCTCATGTGCCTATTTATGTGGAGCTTTATGCATATGTTTGTTATATATTAAAATGCAAAGTTGGACTAATACTCTTGCCTTTGCTATATATAGACCACTTATATTTCTAAATTGTAAGATAGTTATTAATCAATTTATTCAGTTGGTTTATTTGCAATATCTTATTTTATTAATTTATATTTCTTTCAACATCTTTTATAATTTCTTCAGTGATTCAAAATTATAGAAATATAATCTTGAACATTTGTTTTCTTTTTCAAAGAATAGAAATCTTCCAATTCCTTTTTTTTAAAATAGGATACAAATATGTGATAATTTGTGTCACCAAGTGACACCAATGATTTGACCAAGGTATTAAACATATGAAATTTAAAAACAAAGGTCATGACAAAAAAAATTAATGTAAGGACTGATACAATAATTTTCTACTTTTTTATTTTAAAAATCTCCCTCCAAAAATTCTATTTTGACCCATTTGAAATTTGAGAAAAGTCAAAAAAAATATATCTTCCATAAGTGCATAAACCTTTGTGTCATTACATACCCTAAATTATTAAAAAACTCCCAAAAACATATTAAGGTAAAAACATTTATTTGTCTCTTATAAGTTAGAGAATAGTAATAAAGAGTGGAATAAACATTTTATAACATTGCAATTATTATTATTATTATTATTATTATTATTATTATTATTATTATTATTATTATTATTATTATTATTATTATTATTATAATATTTTATTTTTATTTTTTTTTGCTTATATTTTTTAAAATAAGAAAATAAAAAATAGAAATAAGAAGAAAAAAAATAAAAAGTTAGACAAAGAACTAGAATATAATTGGTTTAAAAATAAATTCAAAAAAAAGATGAAAGCAAGAAGAAACATTCATATGTTTTGTATATTATTATTTTTTAAAATTTTTATAAAATAATTTTTTCTTTAGTTTTTTCTGTAATTTCCTTTTTTTTTTTAATTTTATCTCAAGCTTTTTTGGGCATTAAATTATTAAAACCTACCACTTTAATTTTTTAACATAGAGATCTAGTCTTTGAAAAAATAAAGTCCCAACATTTCCATTTTTTCTATTTTAAGTTTTTAACTATGTATATATTTATCCATTATGGATTTTAATATTATTTCTTATTATGAGTTAATTTAATTACTATATTTCAGTTTATATTTTTTTTACTTCAAAATTTGATAAATGGTGTTATGTATATCTTTAGGAAATGAGTTGTGATAAGAATGATGATGCAAAGGATCATCTCAAGGGGAATTGATGAAGTATTTTCTTTTTCTTTTGATGATGATGATGATGATGATGATGATGATGATGATGATGATGATGATGATGATGATGATGATGATGATGATGATGATGATGATGATGATGATGATGATGATGATGATGATGATGATGATGATGATGATGATGATGATGATGATGATGATGATGATGATGATGATGATGATGATGATGACTAAAAAAATTACTATGATAGTTTCTTTAATTTTTACTATGTGATAATAAGGATGGCTACCCTCGAAATCGTTACTAATGATAATGATGTTTATATAAACAATGTGACAATAGTTTTAAAAAAACTAATTAAAAAACACAATTTCAAAAAAAGTAATCCAGATATATTTTTTCATTACTACTCAATTTTATAACAATGATTATTTTGATTATTTTTTATTAAATGTCATTTATCTAATTTTTAAAATAATATACTTAATTAACATAATTTCAAAATATTTTACTTGTTATTAAATATTTGAAGTCCCAACCCAAATAATGTGAGAAACAATCAATGGTAATTCCACCAGAATTATTGTACAAGATTTGAGATCTTTTTAATTAAATATTCAAATTTAAATTTAAAAAAACAAAAAAAATATTGATGCAAAAATGTCACTTTCTAATGTAAAAAAAAATGCCATTTTTTATCTTTTGCAAAAACTTTCAGCCAAAAATTCAAAATTTGGAAAAGTCAACAAATTTGAGGTAAAAACGTAGACATAAATTTATATCATATGAATTTTTTGTAAAATTTGTGGAAAATTGTTTTTGTTTAGCATCATCTAATCTAACGTGAATAGTATCCAAAAAAATTTGCATCAAAAAATATAAACAAAATTTTATGGATAAAAGGCTCCAATTTTGATGCTAAAAATTATGTAGAATGTTAAAACAAACTACTAGTGAGTGGAACACTAAAATGGACATAATCATCATTATAAAGGTTATTTTATCTATGTAAGTGAAAAAATTGTCCAAGAATCATTATTAAAGTTATGGAATCAATCCATCCAATGTTGTGGTGTTGATTTTTACTTTGAATATTGGATTGTTAAGATTGACTTTCAGTTTGAATAGGGATTTTTGGTGAAACAATTGATGTGTAGGATGAATGAAAAGAGTGGATTGTGGACCAATTTATACTAAAAATTCATATAATTTTCCAAAGATTTCAATTCATATGGCTTTGAGAGAACTCAAAATAAGCTTATAGATATATGAGGATGCCTTAATGAATATTTTTTAGGCATTAACTATCATTCATTTTTTACATCATTCTTTTGAATACTCTAAAATATAACCAATTAGTAATCCTTCTTTCTCACATTTTCTCATATGTTTACAAACATATGAGAGCTCTTGTTTTGATACATGTGAATTGTGCCACAAAGCTTATGATTTTGGTGTGGTAGACAATCTACGCTTCAAAGAAAAGTACATGTTGTAGAATGTCTTGAGGAAAAATATACAACATTATACCAACAACACATTCTAATGCATAAGTATTTGTTTAATGGTGATACTTGTGTTTAATATGAATAATAATAAAAAGTACAGATGTGTACAAAATCTAGTAAGATTAACTATACATGAAACTATCTTCAAAAGGGGAAATGCTTCCAATTGATATGTGTAGACTAAAATAATGGTGAGTTATATATGTGTGTGAATATTGGATACTCAAGGCATTCTAACAATCTCTTATATAGTCTTTATGTGTGTTAACTCATATCTGATACCTTATAGTTCATATGATTTAAATATCAACATGTTTTAACCTAATTTGGATTAATGAATAAGTTTAATCTAATTAAGATACAAATTTAAAATAAAATTAAAATTAAATACATGGAATTCATGCATATATTTGAATATAAAATATCGACAACTGATTCATCTAATTTGATAAGGGCACTTGTTAAATATGAAAAGTAATAAATAGATTATGATAATTAGAATTTTTGGTTGATTGTATAACTATGATTGTAATTTAGGTATAAGAACACCTATGGCTCTCTTAATTCAGAAACTGATCTAATGCCTATGTTGGGTCAATTATATAATATTGAGTCATTATCACAAATAAATAATGACATGCTAGTCATACTTGAACTATAAAAAAGTGTGGCACAATGACCATCATATCAACTATGAATGTCTTTATTTTCTTTATTTTTACGATAAAAAACCCTCATGATGTGCATATATCTAAAAATCAGCCTCATTTTCCTTGAAACTTGTAAGGGCTAAGAATCTATAAAAAATAGGGGAAGTGTAATGGGTTGAGATGAATTGAATCGCCCCTATTTTATGACTGGTTATTGCTTACATATGTAGTATTCTAAGGTTAGAAATTAGTCCACACATAGTTTTCCAACTTAGTTTGATCATTAAATTTTTCTCCTTTGCTATTTCTATGTAGCTACTTATGAGATTTGGCACATCAAAATACCTTATTTGACCTAGATTTTGAGTGTTTCAAACTTGTCTCATGACCACTCCTAGTGATAGGTATGGAAATTGGGTTGAATAGGTAAATATTCATTAATGTGCAATAGTGTATAGATGAGTGTTAAATAGATACCACATGTTATTGAAATTAGGCCTTGATTTGTTTTTTTATATGGATCCATTTGAATAATATCTCTGACCACTAATATAGTAGGATTATAGGCCAAACCCAAGGATGGGTTTTGTTTTAATAAATAGCCAATGTTGGGAGTGGGGTGGTTTTGGCCAACATAAAATTGTGATCGACTAGTGACAATGACTGTAATGATCAAAACTGTCTCATGTATATGTGGAATACTATGAGAGTTTGGAGATGTTTATGTAAGATATTTAGTAGGTTTAAAATAAGTAGTGAGGCATTTTTATGTGTATGATAGCATAACAGAAGGGTTGATTTATAAGATAACATTCAAGTGTGAGAGGATGGAGATTTATGACCTTATTTAGGTGATCAAGTCATCCTTGGTAAATGTGTGTCAGTAATGCCATTATTGATTACTAAATACAAAATTTTAGTATCAAAAATACATCATTGAAATAATATAGTTACAACAAATGATGGTTAAAAAATAGGTTTTGGTTCATCTTTTGGACAAGTCATAGTTAGTATTATTGTAAGTGTGGTGGTTAGAATTCCATATATGAAGCTTTGTTAATAGGTTATTTAACATGGTGTATAATTAATAATTCCACCAGCCATGTATAGCATAAATGAGATGACATGTGCACGCTAAGTTTAAGTGTTTATGTGCATTTGTGTGATAATGCATAGAGGTACTATGAGGCTTACTCAAGTAGTGTATGATGCCATAAGGTAATATGTGGGGTGTGGAGTTTATAATATCATATGCATTATAACGCAAGATGATGTACCAAATAAGTAAGGTATCATAATAATTTATGCATGGTGTGATATGTTGTAAAATTATAAACTTTAAATTATTTGTGAGGAGTGCCTAGACCTCATGGAAGTTGTGCAAAAATCAGTAACTTTTTCTAAGCCTTAGGTTTTAAGTGATTTTAAGATGATATGTTGGTGGAGGATTGTTTAATATTTGTTGGCTCCAAGTATTAATGATGTAATTTAAAAATGATATAATAGTTAGGTTGAAAAATCCATTATTTATTTCTCATATAAAACTAAACCTCCCTTTATTTTACAAACCAACTAATGGGGCAAAGTTCCTATTTGTCTTCCATATATTTAATCATATTAAATATACTATGAAATACCTAGTTGGAAATGGGAATATCCGCTACCAACCACCTCCAATGTATGTCTTGCTTAATGATGTCATTTGAATCATAAATATTGATAAGTCCAAGAGAGTGGCCAATATTGTTGAAATAACATTTTTGGTTGCTTCCACCTACTATTATATTACAAGAAATGGTTATATGAGTGAGATCAAAGTACCACACTACCATGAATAACTTAATTATATATAATTCAATAGGTAAGATCATACTAAATAAAATTCATTTCCACCTATAAGTAAATATGATAATTTTTACTTCAAAAAACATAATAGAATCATATCTAAAAATTGTTGCCAGCTCACCTTAACCATGTATTTACAAGTTGTGTCAACAAAACTTGAACATTCCATGAACATATATTCATGAAAGTTCATTAAGATTCATATTCTCACCTTGGAATCCCTCTAGCACTGTATAACTATTATGCATTTTTTTCATTATAAAATATCCAATTTGCAATAATGACCATCATTTCTCAGCCTAAAAAGCCTCTCTCATCCCACCTTAAGAGGAAATGTCTAGATCAGTATCTAATGTTATGGTTATCAAAAAATACACCACCTTAAGAGGAAATGTCTAGATCCAAAGGAAAATTTAGGGTAATAAATGGAACATCTTAGTATAGGTCTATGATTCTGAAGACTTTGAGAAATAGAAAGGAGAACCCATAACAATAGGTAGATAATTCATGACATGTGGAAGAATGATCAAAAAGCTAAATAAGAATTAAACACTCTATAAATGCACCTTTTCACTTTTTATTTATTTGTTTAAATGCCTCACAATTTCTAACAGAGGGGTATTTATCCAATCGTCCAATTAGAGCCATGATTTATAGGTGTATAAAAAATTATTATTTATATCCATCACTTCTATTCTTAAAATATGATTAGACCATTAATTTTTACTCGACTGTTCCTCTTTCTCTTAGATTAAAAAAAGATAATTCATATCTGCATATATTCATAAATGAGAAATAAAAACCAAAATTAGATCTAAACATGATTAAATTTAAATTTTCTATCAATTTAAATACAAATTCAAACATTATCTCAACAATCCACATTCAAAAATAGGTTTTAAAATTACTTGATATAGTATTTCAAATAAGCTCCAAATAGACTCACCATACCATGATGTTTACATTCCAACATGATTTAAATTGATTCCTAGAGAATGCATACCAAGTATCATGACAAAATATTATTTTGGATGGCAAACTACTCCATGTAGTCATATAAATGCCTACAAAGTTGTGAATGTATCCCAAACCTTAAAAAGGATCATACCCAAAGATGTCCTTGCATTTAACTCTATGTGATATTGTAGTATCCAAAAATGTGGCATTAAAAACATAGTATGATAAAAAGGTACTATGACAAAACATCACCAGGACAAAATGTAGCAAGGAAAAAATGTAGTGGTATTGGTAATATCGTATAAATATAGCAAGTAGCATAATTGGGATGTTTTAATGATTAACACAATGTTTATTTGTTGTTTAGTTCATTTTGGTGGTAGTAGTTAACATTTCATGGTGTAAAATTAATGAACCAAATTTACAAGAAAAATAATAGAGGAAAATGTGATTTCATGAGTTTTGAACTTTAGTTGAAAGTTGTGTCATATTCTGTGTGAGTGCATCCTTTTCTATGTTTTGTTTCTATGATGTTTTATCCTTGCTACATTTTGTTCTCACTACATTTTATCCTCGCTATGTTTTCAACACTACATTTTTAACCGCTACATTTTTATCCACTATATTTTTTATGGATACCTTGCATTTACATTAACATTCATTAAAGCAAATTTTGAAGTAACAAGAGCAATGTGGAAGATAAAATGCATAATCATCTAAAAGTTTGGAAAAATATTACTCATAATGTTTCCTTATAAGACATATATTTATAGATATGATTGAAAAATTTAAATTGAAGGGCAAGAAATAAACACATATCCCTAAAAATACAAAATAAATCCTTAAGATCAAGGTAAAAACAAAAATGAGTAGTTTGCATGTAATGTTTTTAAAACAGCTTATATGTAAATGGTGTGCAAAAACATAGAGATTGTAAACAGAAAATTAGATTTAAGATATAAATTACTTTTTTAATTATTTTTGTTCATAGTCCTTTGAGTTGTCTCAATTGGATGGCTTCGTGCACTACACTTGACATTCCATATATATCATTGGTCCCATTTAAAAACAAATATTTCTAATGGAGTTCAAATGTATTAGGATAAAAATTGCATCAAACTAAGTCATTGTAAATTTTAGTGTAACATAGACTCTAGAAAAGAGAGTGAAGAATGACAAAGAAAGTATGATGCATTTTTAAGTAAGAAAGGAGTGAAACTTTCTTGCTTGCCACTTTTAGTTCCTTATCTAGATCTTCATAGATTTAGATGTATAAAATTAATTGATGGTTGGTGTCCATGTAATGTGAAAATTTTAAAGGAGCATTTAATAAACATAAAATAACCATTACAAGATGGCATAAGTATAGTACTTTGTACCAGTATAGACTTCCAATTTTTAGATGGAATGCATAACATTCGACTTGAGTTTTTCTTGCTTGAGATAAAATATTTGGCATACATGCTCACACCATAATAGGCCATTATTTAAGGAAAATAAAACTCTAAGCATGGAAATGTGTGTGTGTGTGTGTGTGCGTGACCGCGCGCGCGCGCGCGTGCATGCACGCACTTGCACATGCATGTGCAGGTGTAATTCATGATTTAAAATTACATACTACAATGTGTTGTTCCTATAAATTTATAAGTATAAGACTCACTATATTATAAAATATACAAAAATAAAATACAATGTGAAAATGAACATAAATAATTAGAGAGATATAGTCAATAAATTTAGGTGCACCACATACCCAACATCGATAGTAAACATGTAACATGTGGATAAAATTGACACTATCATTTTATGAGGTGCCCTCTAGGTAAATGTATATATTATAATTATATGATATATGTTATTATTAATATATAATATTAACATGGTTAATATATTACATAAAACATGATTAAAAAGTTAACAATAATATTCTATCTCTTTGACAATGAGATCTGAGCAGGGAAAAGTGGATGGAAATGAATATGCATAGGTAGGATTTTTTATCCAAGAGACAAATTAGGGAGATCAATAAGATTGAAAAGATAATGAAAATGAAATAATGTAGGACCCTTAAAACTTAAGTATGTTGAAAACTATATGGGGAATAGAGATAGTTTATGGAAACACCAATATCAACTGGATTCCAAAAACATGGGTAGACAAAGTCTCATGAAGACCAAACAAAATCCCTCCAAAAATATTTTCAATGACATTGGCCATGATTTTAATTTGTAACTCTATCTTGCCTTATGGGATTACTACATAAACATTTATACTCTAATTAGTGACATACCATACTCAGTTTTTGGTGCTGAAGGCATCCTCCCTATTGAGATCAAATTGCCTTCCATCTACATCTCATTACAAGGCCTCATTTATTAAGATGAATAAATGACTACATGAATTCAAAAATTATAACTTATCAATGAAAAATGACTCAATGTCCTAAATCACCTAAAATCCTATAAAAATTAGCTATGTATAAAAGTCAATAAAAAATCAAGCCAAAAGAATTTGAAATTGGTGATCTCATACTCAAGAAAAATAAAATAAACACAAATGCAGACTATGACAATAAAGGAAATTTTGAGCCTAATTGGCTTGGGCCTTATCTGATCATTCCCAAATATGGTTCAGGAGCATACGATCTTGCTACACATGATGGACAAGAACTCGATGATCCAATGAACATCATACATCTAAAGAATTTTTACACTTGAATCATGTTAATTTTTTACATTAATAAATACCACTAAAAATAATTAAAAATTTTCATTTTTCTAATGGTGAAAACTAGTTTTTTGGTTACTTGGGCAAGTAAAGTGATGAAAACTAGTTTTTGATATCACTCATAGGATATATATATTCTATAAGTATATCATGTGGAATACATATCACACTTTGGGGTAATCCTTACTTCATTAAAGACATCATACCTATCATATACCATCATACCCATCATCCGTATCCTCTTTTCCCATTTTGACTATGGTCAAGTTGTGAGTAGAACCATAATTTGGGAAATATTCAATATGGTAGCATCTCTTTAGCATATTACATCACAATGATCAAAATAGCTGAAAAAAGAATAGTCAAGTTCATAAAGATAGTATGCGCTGAGCAAGACAAGGGGAATCTAATCGACTATACAATGTGACCCTTGAGGAGCCTATCTTGAGCTTTCCCTCAACCCATTGACTATCCTTTTTATCCACCATTTTATTTTATCCACTATTAGTGATACCCTATTGGATCAAGGAAGGGATTTCCTTCTACCATTTCCCCCTATAGAAATATTTCTTGTCCTAATATTTTAAAAAACCTTAAAAATTAGAAAATTCCCAAAACAACCAGAAAAAACATAAAATGTAGAAAACCCAAAAATATCCTAGTTGTTTAATCCTAAGTCCTCAACAAAATCCATGTTTCTATCCAAAAAAATTCATTGTGACTATCCCTTAATCAAATCATTTATTGTTTCATAAGGGTAAAATCAAACATGGCTAAGTTGAATCATGATTCGTTCACCCATATAAATTATTTTTAACAAAGCAAAAGATAAAATAATGATTACATAAAAACACATGCATCATATAATTACCATGTATATCTTTGAGTGTTGATTATGTACATTCATCATGTGTCACATGTTTCCTATATAATCTTTGTTTTTATTCGACTCATTTTCATATATAATATTTAATGATTAAATGTTTATAGGTTTTTTTATGTATATATCTTTTTTTGTTCATTGAGTATATTTATTAAGAGCTTAGTGATTGTATTTTATTAAGTGATTGTGATTTATATTTTTATCAATATTTTTGCTTCTCATTAATTTTTAATCCAATTGTCTTTGATTAGGAATTTTTTAAATATCTTTGTTTTCAAATCATTATTGTCCATATTTTATCTCATATATTTATTTTATTTATGTGAAATAGAATAAATAAAATATGTTATATTAGTTCCTAATACGAGTGGTACATTACACTATATGTTATTTTTAAATTTTGTTTTTAATATTTTCATATTTTGAGTCAATTCACCATGCATTTTATCAAAAAATCATCATGGTTTCACATTTCATGGTCCATACTACCTAATTCTACAAAAAAACCAAGATTTTTCACAACTATGGATCATATTAATGGTAGCAAAAATAAGTATTGACATTATTCATTTGATCATTTATCAAACATCTAATCATCATAATATATATAAACATCCATCCAAATCAAATCATGTATCTAAAACATCTATAATTCAAATCATTTATTCTTCATTTGACATATCTAGCAAGCATATCTAACAATTATCACTAGTCTAACTCTCATCCCCTCAATAATCATTACCCTTTTCAACCACTTGATCTTACATCAATTAATCAAATTAAATTCGGCCATCAACCCATTAGTTTATCATTGTCATTAGGATATATCATTCCCACATTCAAATTAATAGGATATATCATGCCCATATCCAAATCAACCAAGAGGCATCATTACCACATCCAAACTTTAGTATTTTGTTCCCTCACATACATCATTTATTGGGTCACATCAAGCCTAAAACCAATCATTGTTATAATCATTATCCAATCAAGAAATCTATTCAAATTTTTATCACCACTCCCTCACCTATATCTTTTCCTGAAACACATCCAATATCACAACTTTGTTAATCAGTCTATCCAAATTTTATAGCTCCCCATTCAAAAAATCATTGACTGGGGAAAATCCAAGGTCATAAATTTTTCCATCCCATTTCATTTCATATATCATTTCCTAGGTCAGAATTAATCTACCCATTCCAACTATCGATTTATCATAACTTTCCAATCACAAGCATTAAATCAATTACATCTCATAATATTCATCACATTTATCCCAATCCCTCTTTTTTAGTGATGCATCCTACCCCTTTTTTATTCTCTTGTGTATACCAAGCTAACCTGATTCACCTTATTTTTATTAGTCATTTCTCTTGTTCCTCTTTACATGACCCCTCAAGGGTACATCACCCATTTTAATTTTCATTAATTTACTAGCTAACATGTTAATTCACTTCTTTAAAATGCCACTACTTCTTTTAGTCATAATGCTCTTTCAAATATGGGTAAATGTAGACATCTAAAATTCTCCTCTCCACCATCATTACTAATTTAACTATTTATCGATACTAATTAACATCATGACTACTAACTAACATGTTATTTCACTTCTTTTAAATGTCATTGCTTCTTCTAGTCATAATTCTCTTTCAAATATGGGTAAATGTAGACATCTAAAATTCTCCTCTCCACCACCATTACTAATTTAACTATTTATCAACACTAATTGACATCATGACTACTAGTCATTCTAACATCATCCTAATATCTCATTTTACTTCTTCTTTCATCATCTTAACCTTATATCTCATCACAGTATCCTTCATCTTAGTTAATCACTCACTTATCATCATATTTAACTAACAATTAGATTCTCATAATATTTAATAAATTTTATATTCTTTATTACCTACCCCTAACTAACTCCATTACCACTCCTAACAAATCCCACCACTAATCCCCATCTAATCCCAAATTTATTACACTAACCTCTTATACATTCTTCTAATCCACCATCTTGAGTTCCACACCATGCCTTGAGGTCCTCACCACCCTTGTAGAATTCTCCATGGAATTTTTAATTCCTAAAATCCCAACTACCCAATCTTCTCATCCATTCTCTATCATTGATCAAGATACACCATGGCTCAATCCTATCCATCCACTCTTCAATGTGGCACATATAAATCGAGATACACCCCCATACAAACCCAAACTTTAAATCCAAAAAATCTAATAGTTCTATTATCTTACTAATCATTCAATAAATTCTATAGCCAAATGTTGTTAAAATCTTGAACTATCAAGAGAAATCATATATCAAGCATCTAACATCCATCCATCATCTAGTAATGAATCCAATTGGGTAAATACTATCCAACAAAGAAGGGAAATTTAAAGCTAAAAAAATGTATAATTGATTTCAATTTCATATCTTTGGATTGTTCTTTTTACTAGCCTAGTCTGATGTGTTGTGATTTGAATTAGAGTAGAAGCTTTGAGTGAATATTTCATGGTTCCTAGCATACAACTATAATTATTATTGCATATAGAAGGTAGTTAATACTAGTATCTAACCCATAACATATGTATCTAAATTCTATCTATTTTATTTAAAGTGTTTATATATGACATATTATTTGGGACCATTGAAAGGAAAGAAATAAATTATCTATTTGTGACCTGTGGGTTATAACATGCAGATCATAGATATGAAATGAAAGATAAAAAGTAGGTGAAAACAATCATCAATTAACTTCAAAGATGTTTGTCCCTTTCCATAAGTGCCCTAACACTCTTGACATTTGTCTAAATCGCCACCAATTCTTATGACACAAATCCCATCCTGATCTAGGTTTTTGGTTGAGGTTGTTGACAATGTTGGATAGACATATTCATGTTCAATATTAGACAATAGTTTTGAAACAATGATTTGTTTGAGTTATGCCTATAATACATCTTTATTTCCTCCTAGTCAATTTTGAAATATTAATTAGGCATTATTATTTGTATTTATTATTTATACACATTTGTTGTGCTTAATTAAATGAAGTTCATTTATTTCTATTATAATAGTATTAGTGTGTAAATTAGTTCCCTTACCTTTGATTATTATGAAAAAAAAATCATTGGGATAGTGATTTTTCATAGAGGTCATATTGAGGTGGCTTAAACATATGAGTAAAATCCCACAAAAACTATCTACTTTAATTTCTCATGAAAACCTTTAGTAAATTAGCCAAAAGTATATAGTTGTGTTATAATTACATTACTTCCAAAATACGTAAAATTATGAAACTATATGGATTTATGATATATTACATATTGTCAAATAAATGATTGAAGAAAAAATAGAAAGATAGAAGCATAAAGCTATAGATTATATTCATCATATTCCCCCAAATAAAAAATGTTTAGAGCATTTATATACTAAATGACACCCCCTTAACTTTTGATTATTAATTATTTAAATTACAACCCAAAAAAATTATTGAATTTTAAAGAATTGAGACTTTTCTAAGCCACAAAATCATTTATAATGATAATCTTGAAGTGACTATAAAAAATAATCTAATAATATAAAGTAATTAATTTGCTTTTCAACAACATAAAAATAAATAAATAAATAATCTTAGTATCTAAATTAATAAATAATAATGGATCATCTTAACAAGCAATAGATTTTACATTTATAGTTGATGTGTCTATGGGCCCCTCTAAATCGGTTAAAGTTTAAAACTCACATTAGGGATAACATCCATTAAAAACATGTTAAGGCAAACAATAGTGGTTAAGGCAAATGATAAAAATTAAGGTAAAAAATAATGGTTAATATAAATGATAGCAGATAAGCGAAATGCTAGTCATGAAATAAAATGTTAATATTTGTTAAATGTTGACTTGTTACTTGTGTGCCTTTCCCCTACTCAAAGATTATACCAATTTCCATTTTTCATTACAATATTTATTTTATGCCTATGAAAGAAACCATAGCCATTCTTTATTCTATAAGTGCAAACCATAGGAACATCCTTAGGGAGGAATTTTCCTATATAGGTTAGTAGCTATAATGTCTTGCATTATCTTCATTATCGAATCCCCAACCCTTGAGCATGATATTAGTTTTGCATCTCAAAAGGGCATATTGTAACTAGATTATGTAATACATTTGGGTTTTTTTTATGCTGACTATATTGTTGACTACATGAAGGAATTAATTATTAGTTAGGGAAAAAACACTTGTGTAACACATAATTTATTGAATAGTTTGGGTAATTAGGATATGTTACATATAATTTAGTGAACTCATATGACTTCAATGCATAATCATTGTGGGATATGATACATATAAAGGAATTTAAACTATGTGCCTTTTTATTATAGCTTTATATTGTAAAAGAATTTGATTTTTTGGAAATTTAACCCCTATTGTGTACATACAATCAAGCATAGTTTTAACCATAATCAACATGAGCTCAGTAATAGAATATATATACACTTTTAAGAATAGAATAGGTTAATATCATAAAATCATTCCTAAGTAAGCATACCATTAAGGGTTAAAGTAGTTAACAATACAATCAATGCCTTGTTATAGGAGGTAAAGCACATGAGTGTGAGTTTTGTTAGTAGTAACTAAAGTTGAATGAATTATACATTCAATTAATTCTATGTAGCATATCCTAATTAGACAAACATGCAAAATAAATTATGCATTCAAGGAATGGATATGCCCTCACTAATCACCAATTTCTTCAAGCAATAAATAATATAGTCAACATTATACTCCTTAGTTCTTCAGTGATAATTATCCTAATATGAAGGATGGAATTTCAAAACACTTATGTTCATTTTTATTGATAATTCAATCAAGTTAATAATATAAGGCTCATGAAAAATGTTTGACTGTCTTGTTGACTACTTGAGCCCCCTATTGGTATGTATATTTGGGAGTGATTTTAGGATCTTACCGTATTCTATGTTTAAATACCATCTCTCTTTTTTGACTCAACGATTCCCTTAAATGGTGATATGAATGGATGTTTATAATGTTCAATTTAATGTTACTAATGGAAAGACTGACATAGGTGGTGGATATCTTAGTACTATATTATCTCTATGTGTTATGTTTCTCTTAACTTAGTACTCAGTATTAGTCTTTATTGTGGGGTTACAAACACTTATCAAGTTAATAATAGGAGGATCATGAAAACCCATTAACTATATTATTGATTAATTTAATGTGATGGCATGCTTATTTGGGAATGATTTTTCTACTCAAGGGTTGGATATTCAACAATGTAGAAAATGATTTCATGTTGAATGAATGATTATGCCCTAACTAATAATGAATTCCTTCAAGTAGTCAATAGTATAGTCAACATAATAATCATAAATTATTCAATGATAATTCTACTAATACAAAGTATGGGCATGTATAAATATTTATTGTGGGCTTGAAAAACACTTATTGTGTTCATTTTTATTCATAACTCATCAAGTTAATAATAGAAGCCTCATGGAATTAAACACTAATTTTATTGTTGACTATTTGAACCCCCTGGTGGTATGCCTACTTGGGAATTATTTTAGGATCTTACCCTATTATATATTTAAACATGCATATATCTTTTCTGACCCAGCTATTCCCTTAAATGGTGATATGAATAGATGTTTGTAATGTTTAATTTCCTATTGCTAATGGAAAGATTGACATATGTGGTGGATATCTTAGTATTAAATTTTTCTTTATGTTATATTTATCTTAACGTAGTACTCAGTACTAGTCTTTCTTGTGTGATTTAAAATCACTTGGTGTTCTTTTTTATTCATAGCTCTATCAAGTTAATAATAAAAAAATAATGGAAACCAATTGGATGTATTGTTGATTGATTTAACCTAATGGTATGTAGTCAACATAATTTAATTAACATTTTAGGGTGTGCCAACTTATTTTCATTAAAATTAGATGTTTATGTGAATCTTGAAGATGCTTATGTTTGCTAAATGTTTTCTCTTTTGCATAGGTTTACGAGTAACATATATGTCTCGCATATTATTATTTACTAGATACAAGCAATGCATGTTTAAAATATGCATATAATGTTTATGGTTTGAGGAAATAAGTGATAAACTTTAATTCTACTACAATTATGGATGGTATAAAATTGAACAGTTCATACTATGTAACTCTTCTTCATTTTCTTATGACTCTTAATGATCAGAATGTAGAGAATGTGATTGTTGAATGCAATTCTAAATTAATGTGTGACCAAATGTATATTAATATTTGTGTAAGAGATGATAAGGTGGTCACACTTTATAGATAGGTAGAGTCACTTATGCAATAGTTTATCGATGTGAAGATCAAATATGTATAGGATGTTGGGGATGTGAAAGAAATGCTAAATTTGGGTAGAGCAAGTAGTGGTGTTGTTTCATCCAGTGGTACTAGGGCAAGTACATGAAGTTTGGGGATAATTTTATGGACATTTTTGGTAATACAAGGTAGGTAAAGTCTATAATGATGGATAAAATAGGTTATTAAATTCATATGATTGATCATGTTTATTTTTATAGAGGTAGAATTTTGTATAGCCCGATTGAGGTCATTTTCCCTATTATAAAATCTTTTTTTATTTGTATTAATCAGAGAGGGATTTGTAGAAGCCAAAGATCTTATATATCCTTTGAGATTATTTTATCTTATGTTGAAATAATTCTTATTCCATTCAAGGGAATTATAAATATTTGTAGATATTATTTGGTTGAAGAGAAAAACATTTTATGTGTTGTAGATGAGTTCTTCATTTCACACAGAGCCGAAAGTTTCCTCAAACCATTCAGGGATGTAAGTTTTAAATAATGTATTTACATCTTGTTTATAATAGAATAGTTCAAATGAACCCAGGGATGTAGCCAATTGGTAAACCTTGTAAACAATCTCATCTCTATTTTATTCCAGTTTTCCATCAGTATATCAGTTTTAAATTATTATTTATATTTGAAATTTAATTAATGAAAATTAATTAAGATATTATTAAAAGAGATCAAATATGAATGGAATGTTTAATATGAATAAAAAAGTTAGATGAGTTTACAAAAAACTCATATTTAGAGGTGTTTAGACAATTTACATTCAGATTTAAAAGTCAACTCATTTTACTTAAATTTTAGAAACTAACTTATTATATTTTTAAAATCTATTTTGAATAAAACATTATTTATTAGTAGGGAGCTAATTACTATTCATGGATCCGTTTGAATGTAGAATCGTATTTCTTGAGTTATTATTCACTCAGGTTTGATTCTTGAGTATTAAATCTATTTTCTATTTTTGTTTAATCAAAAAATTGAGAATTTCATAACCAATTCTATTTTACTTAAGGAATTGAGAATTTTTTCTATCCAATTTATTTTAAAAACTATTTGATTTATCTAAGGGGGTAAATCCATTTTCAAATCAATTTGGTATCAAAACAATTGATCAACAAAATTTAACATTATAGTTTACCTATGGTTAACAATTTTCTATTTGACAATTATTGTAGTTGGTTCAGTTGTGTGTTAAATATAGGAATAAGTGAACTATAGGAAAGTTGTCAAAATAGGAAAATCTCGATGAGCTTGAGTCATATAATCAAAAGATTTAAGAAGATAACTGTATCTTAAAATCAAAATATTCCTTAGAAGAGGAAGTTGAAAGGTTGAAAACTGAGTTGCAAGCCAAGGATGAGCTTTTGGTAAGACTACATGATGGTGAAAAAGTGAAGGATTTACCTTCCACATCAGATGCATATAAATGCATTTTCAATCAATCTAAATCACCAGTGAATTTTTCTTTCCATGATAAATCCAGTAATAATGATTATAGTAAACTAGAATAGTATACAAAAGGAATAGGTTCAAAATTACTTGTTAGAATGAGATTTAATGGAAAAGGCCTTTAAAAAATGACCAAGGTATTGTTAACCTCATTTAGGTAGAGGATATACCTCATTTTATAGGTTTGGGATATACTAGTGTGAAAATGAAAGCTAGAAAAAAATTCTATAATCACTGAAGGAAGACAAGCTTCCAATAATAAAGTTTTCAGGTCACTAGTCCTATAGAGTGAAAGCATGCAGAGAAAAAGAAGTCTATCCCCACCAAAAGATGGTGTTGTGTGCAGTAATGATTTGAGGAAAGATAACATCATTCCACCTTCTCATACTTGCACTAGTCATAAAAAACTTGGTAAATATTTCAATTATGAAAATAAGGACTTATTATCAAAGGATTTTTTATCCAAATATCCATGTAATTTTTGTGGATTAAAAAATCACTATGATACCTTATGCTAAAAAAGAAAACTCACTCTTAGGATGTTTATGTTTTCTAAATAAAAATAAATGGGTAATAATCATTGTACTCATTGTAATCTAAGTGGTCACCAAAATGATAAATGTTAGGTATTGTATCCACAACTACATCTTAAGAATTACATGAAGACATCCATGAAGAATGATGCATCCATAAGCAAACAAGAAGTTGTTTCGAATTCAATAGTTTTAGATATGACCCATGCAGTTACTTAGATATTCACTAAGGAAATGAAACCATCTAAACAGGAAAATATGATAAATTGGGTTGGTAAGGAATTCCTTAGTTTCATTTGTGCATTGTTTTGATAGTTTATTAGCATGCAAATGTTCAAAGAAGTTTTTGGATTCTATTAAAAGGAATATATTTTGGCTTTGAGTATATTTTTGGAGCTACTAGCTATGAGAAAATTCAAGTGACAAGTTTATCATACTTGGATTATCTTCTCATATTTATGGTTTTATTAAGCTCTATATTTTTATCCTAAATAAGTTTTTGAGTTCTTGATGCATTGGTAAAAGGAATGAACTCATTTTTAAACTTGGAGATATTATCAAATGATTTAAGATTTAAATATGGTTTATTGGAGTAACTAGTAGAGAAAATCTAAGTGATAGGTTTATCATACTTGGATTATTTTTTCACATTTAAGTTTTTTGTAAAACTTTAATTTTAAACCTTGACAGTAGTATATAAAAATTATATGGGGCATGATTAGTATGCCTATTTTGAAAAAAATAAATATTTCAGATATATGTTGTCATTTACATTGTGTAAGTAAAGGCTTATAAGACCCTTTTCGAGCACCGTTTGTAATTGTAATAATTTAAAAAAAATGGTAGCCATGCATGATATTTTTATATTTTATAAGTCCCTCATTCATTTTGAGAATTTATTTGTAAGTGTTAAATATGGTTACAATTAGCATGCATATTTATTAAACTAATAAACTAGTTTGCAATTGCGCTTGATGATCATTTTACAAGAAGATGAAATTTTTTGGAGATATGAAATTTGTATAGGTAGTTTAATTCTATATATAATTTGGTATTTGTTCTGTAAACTCTACATTGATTTAGTGTGAAATAATTTGACCTTAGATACTTTTGTCAAATCACACAATTTCTTAAAACCTTCAAAGAAATGAAACTAAATTTGATCTTTTAATACATATTTATTTAAAACCAAATAGATACTCTATAATTACATATAAATCAGAAACAAACTTTCAAAAAGTCTCAAAACCATAGATGGACCTTCCACCTTATTGTTGTCAATGCAATCTCGTAATATATGGCTCCCCTGCCTCCCCATTGGTCACTTACCATTGTAGCCACATCCATTTTAGCTAAAAAGTATCAAAAATGGAATTAAAAAATGGATTTAAAAAAATCATCATAGGTCTTTCAACATACCATTGAAATTTTCTCATATTCTAGGGCAATTCTCTACTTTACATTGAGAAGTGAAAATTTCTCCAAGTCCATCAAAACTTGAGATTCTACAAACTGGTCTATTATGGCCTATACATAGTCTACTCTATTATTCAATTTGGGGCATTAAAAATTAAATCAAATGAACTCATATTAAAATAATACACATATGGTTGGAACTATCTCAGAGTTTAGAACAAATCTTTAGTTCGCTCTAAGTCTAAAAATGCCTCCAGGTACCTCAAAACTGAGGAAACATGCAAACTAGTCCTTTATGCCTTAACTAATCGACTGAGAACTTGTGTTTAAATACAATTTCATGTACTTTATATAAATTATTAAACTCATGGGTATGATGGTGAGATATTTATCCTTTTATCCAGGATGTTAGTGTTTTGGATCTCCAAAGAAATCAAATAGGCTTAATTTGGGTTTGTTTAGATGTGTTTAATCCCACATTGACCATGAGAACTCCAACTTAAGTCTTTTAATAGACTTCCACCACCATTTCTACCTATTCTTCTAGCCATTTTGGATGATACCCCATCCATGTACACTTGATCTCTATCTTTTGTTGGCTTATGTGTTCATCCACATTTGTAAGGTGGGTGTGAAGTTGGGGTTGAAATCCTAAGAAGTTCATGGTATATTAATGCCTTAAAAGACATACTCCATGTTGGATATAATCACAAACCATTGGCACTCATTCTTAATGTTTGAACTCATGACATTGGAAACTTCGATGATTGGTAACCTTGGCATACATGGTAAGTTGGAATCTTTGATGGTCTGCATGGTAATGATTAATTAAATAAAAATATAGTCAATAGGTGACAATAATATAATTCAACCATGGATTAAAATAGTGGTGGAAAGCCATGTGGTGGATTGAGAACCCACCACATGGACCACTCACAATTTTACACTTTTTGATGTCCAACCAGATGCACCAAAGATCTATTGATAGCAGGGTCCCCCTCTGAGACAAAAGTGGATTCCACCAGCTATGGTCCCCGTAGATGACCTTTTATACCATCTACAAATGCCTATCAAAGATGAAGTCAAACAAACCCAAAAAAAATTCTTGAACTTACTGTCACATGTCATGTCATAATTTTTCCACTTGACATGCTCAAATTATGCCACTTGTCACTTTGAGACACATATTTTTGTCTATTGACCTAGAAATTCAATGTGCAATATCTTGCATATACAGACTCAAAATTGATCCATTCAAATTTCACTAGAAATATTTTGAGATGCTCTATGTAGTGGTACATTTTTGAATCATTCCATGTTGGAAAATTTTTATAGTTTGACCAGATTTAACCTACTTTGATCAACTTGATTGAAACTTTGATCGGTTGCATAAGGAGCATATGAGCTCCATTTTATGTGTTCCACATACTATTAGAAAGGCCTCAATGGGCCCTACACAATGGTGTATATTTTGGTCTACTTTGAGATATTTTTTGAACTGTCCTCTAGATCAATCCTCCCCCATTAAGAAGGAATTTTATCTTCAAAAAGTTGGTACTAGACCTAGTACTTTAGGTGAGTATATTTGCATGGCTTTAGCTCTTAGCAACTAGCTCTAACTTTGATGATCCCCTAAATGTTAGTAAGTTCCAAAGATACTTCGATGGGTCTTATCAGTCTATTCATGTTCCATAGTTGTGCCTATAATGCTTGGAATAATTTTTTGATGACATCTACAAAACCTCTATTATTTCATGATCACCAATAGCCTCTACATAGAACAAGGATTTGGAATGTGTATCCACATCTTCTTTTGTTACATGACTATAATGGCATTTACTCAAAATTACGCATGGATAATAACACATCCATCAACATCCTATTCTATTGCATAGTCTTAAATGACTCTATATAGAAGTACATGTGTGGACCTAGTGCTTATTGGGTTTTCTAAACTATTCTCTATAGAATAACACTTGATAGAAACAAACATACCCTAATCTGCATATATTGTTGTTAATAAAAAATGTCTACTAAAATTTGTGAAGATAACTTGAGTATGATAAACCTGTCACTCAATTCTTCTCTATAGGTGACTTTTACAACATAACAAACTATAATTTTTATAATGCATTTATATACAAATATAAATAGTGCAACTTGGGTCTTTTAACAACTATGCATGATGTATGTCATATTATTGCTCATATGGGTCTTATTCATACATCCTAACTAACACATTATTTATGTTATTTTTATGAGTATATACAAATGGATAAAATACTTGAAAGCCTTTAACTACCACCTAAGATTCTTTTCTAGCTATAAAATCATGGTGTGGGCCTGATCCTTCAGTAGTCACTCTATAGATCATCATGTGACTCACCTTTAGGTTCCTAATGGTTTCTTGGTATATACGAGTCTAATTTATAACTAGAATCATTGTGACTGGGTATAGAGACTTGCCCTGTCTCAAACTGCATGATCCAAGTGTGATCTAAGTGAAGCTCTATGACATCATCTCTGAAAGGTGCTTATCAAGTGAAGAGATATAAATTTCTTAGAACCATCTCATCCATCTCCAATGGGATGATATCAAGAGTCACCATGTCTAAGAACTATCTCCCAACTATAAATTGCAAGGTGCACCATGTTGTCATACCTCAGATAATGTCATTCTATGTGCCAACTATTTTAGCATGTGATAGTGGTAATGTTGGCAAGCCCAATCAACATACTAAATCAATGGTCACATAACCTATTCTGATGTCCCAATCAAAAATAAGTCTAATGACACATCCCTCTAAAATAACTAGAATACTTTGTCTAGAGGCTCTTGAAAATTGTAAGATAATATCTAGAGGTCTAAACGGTGTCCTCTATCAAACTATAGATTCTGAATGCTAACTAGTATTTGGAATATTAGGAGCCTTTTCTCTATCCACATTCCTCTATTGGAACCACTATGGTGCATGAGTAGGATGGTGTAACCAAAAATGTTCTACCACATGTCCACATCTTGAGAAATGACTATAGATTATATTGGCTGAAGTACTAGGATCGTCTCGACAGTGTTTCCTCCATCCTGACTCTTTTATTAACTAATCAAAAAAAGAATCTACTTTTTTCTAGAGTTCAGTGGTCCACTGATCCTATCTGCACTTATATGCACTCACATTCACCACCATTTTATTTAGTTTTATCATCTATTGTGTCTTCTCTCTTCAATATGACACAATCATTTATATCATGTCCAATAACAAAAACATCATGGCCAACTGCATCCAAGGATACAAATCCATGGCTTCAAATTGGTCCCAATAACCACACACACTATGAAAAAACTATTAATGATAGGAAAGAACCACTTTGATACCAAATCCAATCCATAAATTCTACACTAATTCAGTAAGTAAAAAGTTTACCTTGGATACTTTTGTCAAATCACACAATTTTCCAAAACCTTCAAGGAAATGAAACTAAATTTGACCTTTTAATACATATTTATTTAAAAATCCAAAGAGATCAACTTTCCTTTAATATGTTGTATTTGACTAATTATGCATTCAATAATTATTAATAAAAAAAATTAATAAAATTGTAGAAAAAAATGCATGAATAAAATTAACTCATGACAAGCACTTGATAACAGAGTTTGGTAATGCCTACATTTTTGGATTCATTTATAGTACAAACTGATCCATTTCCTTAAAAATTATTACATGTCCAACCCTCATAATTGTCAAATGGTTACTCTAAGACTACATACAAATCAACAATAGACTTTCAAAAAGGACCAGAACCCACCGACAGACCTTCCACCTTACTATCATCAATGCAATCTCGCGATCCCATAGATTTTAACCAAAAAGTCTTGAAAATGGACTTAAAAAATAAATTTAATAAAATCATCATAGTCCTTTCAACATACCATTGAAATCATCTCTAATTCTAAGACAATTCCCTAGTTAACACTGAGAAATGAAAATCTCTCCAAGTCCCTCAAAACATGATATTTTACAAACTAGTCTATTATGGCATATACACAGTTTGCTCTATTATTCAATTTGAATAATTAAAAATTACATTTAAGGACCTAATTTATAGAAACTCAACATATTGTTGGAATTGTCTTGGAGTCTAGAACAAATCTTTAATTCGCTCCAAAGTCTAGAAATGCCTCCAACTACCTCAAAACTGAGGAAACATGCAAACTAGCCCTTTAAGCCTTAACTACTCGGATGAGAACTTGTGTTTAAATAGAATTTCATGCACTTTATATAGTGATTTAACTCATAAGTATGACAATGAGATCTTATCCTTTTATCTAGAAATTCAACGGTTTGAATCTCCATGGAAAGCAAATAGGCTTAATTTGGGTTTGTTTGGATGTGTTTAATCCCACATTGATCATGGAAACTCCAAATTAAGTCTTTTAATAGACTTCCAACACCATTTAAAAATGGCCTTTGAGCCATTTTGGATGCTCTTCCATCCACGTGCACTTGAGCTCTATTCGTTGTTGGCTTTTGTATTCATCCACATTGGTAAAGTGGGTGTAAAGTTGGGGTTAAAATCCCACAAAGTTCATGGTATGTTAATGCCTTAAAAGGCATACTCCACATTGAAGATAATGCCAAACCACTAACATTCAGTCTTGGCATTTGAGCTTGATAACCTTGGCATATGTGGTAAGTTGGAATCTGCTATGGTCTACATGGTAATAGTTAATTACATAAAACTATAGTCAATAGGTAACTATAATAGAATTCAACCATGGAATAAAATAGTGGTGGCAAGCCACGTGGTGGCTTGAGCACCCACCATGTGGACCACTCATAATTTGACACTTATCTATGTCTAATTAGATGCACCAAATTTATATCGATGGTAGGGTCCCCTTTCAAGACAAAAGTGGACTCCACTAGCTACGGTCCCTGTAGCTGGCCTTTTACGTCATCTACATATGCATGTCAAAGATGAAGTCAAGCACACCAAAAAAATATTATCAAACTTATTACCACATGTCAGCTCATAATTTTTTGACTTGGCATGCTCAAATTATGCCACTTATCGCTTTGTGACACCTATTTGTTTTTGTTGACTCAAAACTTCAACGTGTAATATCTTATGCATATGGACTCAAAATCGATCTGTTCAAATTATTCCAAAAATATATTGAGATGATCTATGTAGTGGTACTATTTTTGAATCATTCCATGTTGGAAAATTTTTAGAGTTTGACTAGATTTGACCTACTTTGACTAGCTTGACTAAAATTTTGACCAGCTGCACAAGGAGCATGCGAGATCCATTTTCTATGTTCTACATATTGTTAGAAAGGTCTCAACAGCCCCTACACAATGGTGTAGGTTTTGGTATATTTTGGTACTTTTTCTAAATTGTCCTTTAGATCAATATTGGATAGATATTTTTTTAATTGCCATTTCAAGGATTTCATTTGATTTTTGAATTGTTATCATGATATTTTGCAATGATGTTTTGTAAAGTGAACCATTTATAGATTGAGTGGGTGATTTGATATTTCAGGGACCAAAATGATCTTATTGGGGAGGTTTGATCTGGATTATTTCACTTGTCATATGGTTCAAATGAAAAAATGTGGAAAAAATAAATGTCGTAATGGGAAAGTTTACACGTGGCAAAAATATAAAGAGTTGATACAATTCTTTTTTATATTAGAATTATTTTTATTACATTACTAATGGATTTTATGTTACAGATGTGAGACCAAACCGACCTTTATCCACATTATCTCATTATCAATTTTACCTTATAATTCTAACAATGCCACCAAGATATTCTTTCCACATAACCAATTACTCCCAATGTAATTCTTTTATTTTCAAAATATTATCGATATCCAATTTTATTATGGTTATTAATAACCATGGGATAATAAATTTAAATTTAATTAAATCCCAATTAAATATCTTATTTATTATTCTATTAAATATTTTAAAACCTAGGTCCCAAAATTTAATTATCCCCACTCCCATGTGGACAGGTTTATAAAAAAAGACCATTGGGATATTATTTTTAATTTGCCATGCATGATTTGCCTTTTCCTACATGGAACATCCATTTTACTTTGGATGGGGTGAATGTGATAATAATGGTCTTTATCTATTATGATGGAGAACATAAGTTATTAAATTAAGAGGATTGACCATGTTTATTTTTATAGATGTAGAATCTTGAATAGCCCGATTGAGACCATTTTGCTATTACAGAATCTTTTTTATTTGTATTAATCAGAGAGGGATTTGTAGAAGCCAAAGATATTATAAATCATTTGAGATTATTTTTCCTCATGTTGAGAGAATTATTAGCCCATTCAAGAGAATTATAAACATTTGTAGATATTGTTTGGTTGAAGAGAAGAATATTTTACGTGTTGTAGATGAGTTTTTCATCTCACACAGCACTGCAAGTTTCCTTAAAGCATTCAAGGATGTAATTATTAAATATTTTATTTACATATTGTTTATAATGGAATGGTTTAAATGAACCTAAGGATATAGCCAATTGGTGAACCCTGTAAATAATCTAGTCTCTATTTTATTCTAGTTTTCCATTGATATATCAGTTTTATATTATTATTGATATCTAGAATTTAATTAATGAAAATTAATTAAGAGACTATTCAAAGAGATAAAATATGAATGGAATGTTTAATCTGAACAATAAAGTTAGATGAGTTTACAAAACATTCATATTCAAAATTGTTTAGACAATTTACATTTAGATTTAAAAGTGAATTCCTTTTAATTAAATTTTGGAAAATGACTTATTATATTTTTAAAATCTATTTTGAATAAAATAGTATTTATTATCAGAGGTTAATTATTGTTTACATATCAGTTTGAATGTAGATTCATATTTATTGAGTTAATTTCACTCAGATTTGATTCTTGAATATTAAATATATGTCCTATTTTTACTTAATTAGGAAATTGAGAATTATGCAACCAATTCTATTTTACTAAGAGAATTGAGAATTTTTAGTATCGAGTTTTTTTTTAAAATTATTTTATTTATATAAGGGGATAAATCTAGTTTTCATATTAATTTGGTATCGAAGCAGTTGATCAACATGATTTAACATTATGGTTTACCTATGGTTAATAGTTTGCTATTTGATAATTATTGTAGTTGGTTTAGTTCTGTGTTGAATATAGGAACATGTGAACTATGGGCAAGTTGTCAAAATAGGAAAATATCAATGATCTTGATTCATATAATCAACAAATTCAAGAAGAGAACTCTCTTTTGAGATCAAAATTTTATTCCTTGGAAGAGGAAGTTGAAAGGTTTAAAAATTTTTAAGCCAAAGATTCGCTGTTGGCAAGACTATAAAATAGTGAACAAGTAAAAGATTTGCCTTTCACATCAGATGCATATGAATGCATTATAAATGAATGTGAGTCATCAGTTAATTTTTCTTCCAATTATGAATCCATTAATAATGATTTTGGTAAATTTGAATAGTATTGGGTTCAAAATTACTTGTTAAAATGGGATTTAATGGAAAAGGTCTTTAAAAAAATGGCCAAGGCACTAGTAACCCCATTCGAGTAGAGGATATACCTTATTTTTTAGGTTTGAGATATATTAGTGTGAAAATGGAAGCTAAGGAAATTTCATAACCACTGAAGGAAGACAAGCTTGGAACAACAAATTTTTCAAGTCACTAGTTCTGTAGAGTGATAACATGAAGATAAAAAGATGTCTATCCCTACAAAAAGATCGTATTGTGTGTAGACATTATTTTAGAGAAGATAACATCATTCCACCTTCTCATACTTGCACTAGTCCTAAAAAAAACTTGATAAATATTCTAACGTACATTTCAATTATGAAAATAAGGACTTATTATCAGAGGATTTTTAGTCCAAATATCCATGCAGTTTTTGAGGATTAAATAATCACTGTGTTGCCTTGTGGTTGAAAAAAAACAAATTCTTAGGATGTTTTTGTTTCCTAAACAAAAAAAAGGGTAATAATCATTTTAATCATTATAATCTAAGTGGTCACCAAAATGATAAATATTAGGTATTGTATCCATAACTACATCCTAAGCATTGTAGGAAGACATCCATGAAGAATGATGCATCAGTAAGTAAACAAGGAGTTGTTTCAAATCCAATAGTTTCAAATATAAGCCATGGATCTACTCAAATATACACTGAGGAAATTAAACCATCTAAATAGGAAAATATGATAAAGTGGGTTGGTAAGCAATTTCTTAGTTTCATGTTTGCATAGTTGTGATAGTTTATTAGCATGCAAATGTTCAAAGTAGTTTTGGGATTCCATTAAAAGGAATATATTTTGGTTCTGAACATATTTTTGGATCTACCAACTGTGAGAAAACCTAAATGATAGGTTTATCATACTTGGATTATTTTCTCATAATTGTGGTTTTATTAAGCTCTATATTTGTATCTTAAATAATTTTTTGAGTTCCTGATGCATTGGTAAAAGGAATTAACTCATGTTTAAACTTGGAGATATTCTTAAATGATTTAAGACTTGAATATGGTTTATTGGAGTAATCGGTAAAAAAATCCAAGGCACAGGTTTATCATACTTGGATTATTTTCTCATGTTTGGGTTTTTGGAGAAATTTCATTTTTAAACCTTGATAATAGTACATGTAGATTATATGGAGCATGATCAATATGTCTATTTTGGAAAAACAATATTTTAGATATATGTTGTCATTTACATTGTGCAAATAAAGGCTTATAAAACCCTTTTTGGGCACCATTTGTAATTGTAATAATTTTAAATTTTTTTTGTATCCATACATGATATTTGCATATTTTATAAGTTCCTCATTCATTTTGAGAATTTATTTACAACTATAAAATATGATAATAATTAGCATGTATATTTATTAAACTGAAAAACTAGTTTACAGTTGCACTTGGTGATTATTTTATAGCTAGATGCACCATTTTGGAGATGAGATAATTGTACACGCAGTTTACCTCTATCTATAATTTGGTATTGGATATATATTTCTTTCACTAGAATTTCAAGGATTCAGTTTGATTTTTGAATTGTTACCATGATATTTTGTAGTGATATTTTGTAGAGTGAACCATTTGCATATTCAGTGGGTGATTTGACCTTTTGGGGACCAAAAGGGTCTTCTTGGGGAGGTTTGGTTTGAAGTATTTTCACTCGTCATATGGTTAAATCATAAAAATATAGAAAAGATAAGTGTCACAATGGGAAATTCAACATGTGGCAAAAATATAAAGATTTGATACAATTATTTTTAATATTAAAATTATTTTATTATGTTATTAATGGGTGGTGTATTGCAAATGTGATACCAAATCGACTGTTACCTACATTACCCCATTATCAACTTTACCATATAATTCTGCTAATGCCACTAGCATATTCTTTCCACATAACCAATTATTCTCACAATAATTCTTCTTTTTTCAAAATATTATTAATATCCTATTTTATTATGGTTATTAATAACCATGGGATATTAAATCTTAATTGAATATCCTATTTATTATTCTATTGTATATTTTAAAACCTGACCTCCAAAATTTAATTATCTCCACTCCCACATGGAAAAAAAAGACCATGGGATATTGTTTTTAAATTACCATGCATGATTTGTCTTTTCCCATGTGGAACATCCATTTTACTTTAGATGGGGGTGATTGTGATAATAATGGTCTTTGTTTAAGATTTATCAATGGATATTTTGTTAAAACCATGGGATATGTTTTTTTTAAATTAAAGTTCAAACTTTATTCCATGCTCTACCTTTAACCACGTGGAATCTCCATTTTACACATACTGTGCTTGATGTTTTAAATGGTAATTCTTTAATAAATTAAACATGGTGCTAAACTCTTACCATGCATGCTTTAATCCTTAACTTCTATGTTTGGTGCTTAACATACACCCACCTTATACTTTATGTGGATCTTGCTCTTGATTTTGCATGGTCATATGTTGGTGGGAAGATCTTGGTTTTTATTTATGGGAAGGAATTTTATTAAATAAATTATGGATTTGAAATACCCCATAATATATGGGATTTTATTTTATATTATTTGCATGTAGCTTATTATGAAAGTTTAAGCACACTTCAGGGTAGTGTTGAGATTGTTAGCCAACATTGGATATAAACAATCTTATTTCATTTTATATTGCAAATTATTATTATTATTATTCTGGACACAAAAAACAAAATAAAAAAATATAGGTTGCATATATTTTGATAGAGGAGTGTAATGGGATTTGAACCAGGGATATGCCAGGTACGTAAACTCTATTATGTTGGAGAACATAGGTTATTAAATTTAGAGGATTGAGTGTGTTTATTTTTATAGAGGTAGAATTTTGAATAGCCCAATTGAGGCCATTTTGCCTATTACAAAATCTTTTTTTATCTTTATTAATCAAAGAGGGATTTGTAGAAGCCAAGGATATTTAAATCCTTTGATAGTATTTTTCATCATGTTGAGAGAATTATTAGCCCATTTAGGACAATTATAAGCATTTATAGATATTGTTTGGTTGAAGAGAAAAATGTTTTACACACTGTAGATGAGTTCTTCATCTCACACAAAGTTGCAAGTATCCGTAAACCATTCAGGGATGTAAGTTTTAAATATTATATTTACGTCTTGTTTATATTGGAATAGTTCAAATGAACTCGGGGATGTAGCTAATTAGTGAACCTCATAAACAATCTTGTCTCTATTTTATTCCATTTTTTCATTAGTTTATCAATTTTAAATTTTTATTGATATTTGGAATTTAATTACTGGAAATTAATTAAGAGATTACTCAAAGAGATAAAATATGAATGAAATGTTTAATATGAACAATAAATTTAGATGAGTTTACAAAACACTCATATTCATAATTATTTGGATTATTTACATTAAGATTTAAAATTCAATTCCTTTTAATTAAATTTTGGAAAATGACATATTATATTTTTAAAATCTATTTTGAATAAAATAGTATTTATTAGCATGGGGTTAAGTATTGTTCATGGATCAGTTTGAATATAGAATCATATTTCTTGATTATTAAATCCATTTTATATTTTTATTTAATTATAAAATTGAGAATTTTGTAACCAATTCTATTTTACTCAAGGAATTGAGAATTTTTAATATCGTATTTATTTAAAAATCTATTTGATTTATCTAAGGGTGTAAATCCTATTTTTAGATCACATCATGGATTAGATTGATATGTAGCATCAAGGTCATAAAAATATGGCATTAATAAAAATATCATAAAACTCAAGTCACATGATGTCATAGGTGATTGCATGTCCTTCATGGGTTTGACTTTGTACTATAATTTTCAATCCCACTCAACTTGCATATCCTTCCCTTGTTAAACATAGCCTAAATATTATTTTTTAGGTTGTTCTTTAGTGGTAAAGCATAGGCATTGGGTTATTTCTTGTGCAATGGTGTTCTTGTATCTCCCATTGTTAATGATAACATAGATAGGTTGAACTTTTACCCAAAACTTGGTGTGGAAGAGATGTTCTCATTCCTCTAAGGTTTCTATGATAGTGGCATTGGTGCTAAAAAAATTGGAATTTATAAAAATGTCATCCATTAGAATCGGACATGATGAAGAATTCACAATTAAAGATTATTTCATGTGACATTTAGATTATATGAATGATCTTTTACAATGTTGATGGCATAATTTATCACCTTGGTTCGTCTTATTTTTATCTGATACAAGATATGTTGAAGTCTTCTAGTGTTGTCTCTATCTTAGGTTGATCTTCCTTGCAAAGGAATATTATGCTTGTGCATAGCAGGGTTAAATTATATCTTGTATATTTATTGGCTATTATGCACAACATTCACTGAAGAAGATAAAATTAAATCGTTTGGACTATAGATTTAATCTTGGAGGTGTTATAGTATTCTTACCCCAATATATTAGAATTAAATAACTCTATTTTTATGAAAATATGTAGTGATGTTCCAATGATGTACTTCATCACCTTATATTTCTCTATCAGTTTATTACATAGATACTTAATATAATCAATAAACTCATTGGTATACTCCAAAATTATAGATCCTTATGTTGGTTCAAAATATATAACTTAGTGTTTTCATTCTAATAATGTTGGAGGGGACAATACTCATTCTTAAACGAAATAAAAAGATACTTTCAAGTCTCAATAAGATCATATTAATGTTCACACTGTATGCTAAAGGTTTTCCACTAGTCAAAAATAGTCATGTTTTTTTTTTAAACTCTAATGCTATTAATATCAATAAAATTAAATATAACATAAATTATGTTAGTTATAACATTATTTGTGTCAAATAATTATAAATTGCCTCTAAAATAGTGGAAATTCTATAGATTTAATAGGTTTTTAAAAATATGATGCAAATAGTGCCATAGTTTGTGTCAGGAAGTGACACGAATGAGTTAACTTAGGTGTTGATTAGATGATATATATTTTTTAAAAAATATTGACATAAAAATTGATCCAAACACTAATGATGCAATAATGTATTTCAATTTTTTTTTAAATCCCCCTCCAAACATTTTAATTTGATCCATTTGAAATTTATGAAAATTTAAGAGAAGATATTTGGCATAACTGCGTCAAGCTTTTGTCATAACACACCCTAAATTATAAAAAAATATTTATAAATTCATATTAATACAAACAAATATATTCATTTATCTCTTATAAGTTAGAGATCAATAATAAAGATAAAATAAAACATTCTAAAAGGGCCCAATTTTTGTCATTGTCTAAGTTTTGTTTGAACTTTATATTATAAAACTAGATTTATCTATATATTTTTTATGTTTATATTTAAAATGATAAGATAATAAAAAAAATTAAAATACAAATGAAGAATAAAAATATAGAGATGATTGGTTTGAAAAGAAATTCTAGAAATACATAAGAAAAAGATAAACAGGAAGAAGAAACTTTTGTAAGTTTTGTATGTTATTCTATGTTTGAATTTTTATAATTAAATTTTTATTAAATTGTTACATGTTTATTTGAATTCTTGATTTTTATGGGGACATTCAATTTATCAGAACCCCATGTTTTTTTAACGTAAGGACATAGTATTTGAAAAACTAAAATCCCAACATTTTTTTTTTTTTTTTTAAATATGTATATTTTTATCAACAAAGGAATTTAATACTTTTTATTTTTATGAAGGAATTTTATTACTATGTTTCAATTTATATTTTTTTACTTCAAAGCTTGATATATGATGTTTTGTATAATTTTAGGAAATAAGCTACAAAAAGAAACATGATGAAGAGGATCATTACAAGGCAATGATGTAAGTTTTGATGATGATGAGAATGTATTTGATAGTGATGATGATGGAAAAGAGAATCACAAGGGTTATAAAATGTTTAAACCTCATTTTTTTATATTTTTGGGTATAGGGTTAAGAATATAGAAGTAATTCAAGCACAAGTGTGATATTGATCTATAACAGTCTAATTAATAAAAAACTTAGATAAACAATATTATGAATTTATATAATTGAGATTATTAAAAAAAGTAAATTAAAACTATTGAAAGATATTGAAACAGATAATAAATAGTGTTACTTAGATGGTTTACTATCTATAAGTAGATCTAGACTGGAAATGGGTGTAAAATATGCATGATCAATATTATGGATTAGTCATCAGATTCTAGACATTGGACTTTTGTGGCTATGGACACTACCATCAGATCTGGGCACTGTCATCAATGTTACTATCTGATTATCACATAATTGTTTAGTATATAATAATTATTAGATTTAGATGCACCTAACTTCATTACTCTATAATTTTTCTCACATATCTACTGATGTATTCATGTGGGATACATGTTGTCACTCTTCATCAATTTATCAAACCCTAGATCTTCACCCTTCTTCACCCATGGAAAGAATTTGATAAATATAGGTTAATGAGCTCATGGTGTCAATATGAGCCCAAAGATCCATTTTTCAACGGGTGTTACCTACATATCCAATAATCTAAGCATGGCCCTCAAACTTTTGTGGTTATCCCCTATATGTGAGAAAGTGTGTTCACAAGGGTGAAATATACTATGTGATGATGCATGCAATGATATAGCTTATAATTTGTTAAATATCACTCATGGGATGATCTTTGAATGCTTCAAACTTGTAATATTATTGATCATATCCTTGATATGAAAATAGGGAAGAATAGTTTGGTTATGTAGTTGATTGATTTAACTTTAGTTGGTATTTGCTAGATGAGAAATGATAAGGCTTAGACTTGTAACCTTTTGAAGATATCTCATGGTACAACTGAATAAGATAAATAGGCTAACCCACAGGTTTTGAAACATTTGAAATTTTGTTGAATTTTAAAAATTTGACACTAGATAAGGATTTGGACATTGCCATCATCAGTAGTGTCCCTCTATGGCCGATAGTGTCCAAAAGGCTATAAAATAGGTATGGAAATGAAACTAATATTGAAGGATGTTTATTAGGAAATAATATTTATATGCATTTCAAGAGACCTAAGTCATCAAAATGAGATGGATCAGACTAAGAGATAAGCATTTATGCATGGACAAATGGTGAATGCGAGCCTTTATGTTGCAAGGTGGTCTAGAACTAAGGGTAAAGATTTGATTGATATTTGTCAAATGTAGAATAATGAGATGATATAAATATTCAATTTTAGTATCTACATCCTTTCTCTATTTATTAATAGTGTATAAGGATGAAATTACTAGTTTAAAGAAGATAAATATGTACTTAGGTTTGTACAACACACCTTGCCTTTTTTATCCCATTTTGAGTGATTTGTTGGTGCATGAATTGTGTCCAAGAGCACGTTATAATGTAAATCAATGCATATAATATTAAATTTTAAAATAATTGAAATGATTGAAAATAAAGAGAGAAAGGAAGGAGTACATATGTGTGTCGATGCAATCATGTTTCTTTTTGATGCTTTGACTTGGTAAAGATGTTTCATTATGAAGTATTGGATCTAGAATAGGTTCAGACCTAAACCTTGGATATTTTAAGAGATATCATAAGGTATTTTCCCATAATCTAGTACAAGGATGAGTTGTGACATGTTCATTGAGCTCATTATATATCAATCACCCAACTTAAGAATGAATATATATATATATATATATATATATATATATATATATATATATAGTGAGGGTGAGTGATTTAATCAACTCATCCTATATATTTGGTGAGATTGGATAATTAAATCACTCCAATATATAAATATGGCAAAGTTAAATGATTTAATCACTTCAACCTATAAAATTAACCCACCATTGTAGTACAAAAGACTCAATAATAATACATACTAGTGTAATTAGTGCATCTTTGTGAATACTATAATTGGTAAGTTTGCAATTTTTGGTGGAAGAGCATGGAATATGCACTTATAATATGCCTGAGCTATCTAGTATGTGTGTCATAAACTTTTAAAAATCTAAATATACACAATCAAAATTGATGACATATTTAAATGTCCAATTAACATCGAATGACAAATTCAAATGTCCAATCAACATATAATGGCACAGGGGCCAAAAATCAAATAACATATTCAAATTTTACAAAAGAAAGATAATAAAAATTAATGAAATACACTCAAGGAAGTGAAAAATAGAGTAAGCATAAGAAACTAACATAAGCATATCCTACTAGTCCTTGCATATGTGTGTTAGCAAAATACATTATGTAGCATATCATATCATATACACTGTGAAATATGTGAGTATGGATATAGGCATGTGTAAGTCTTAGTATATAATATCAAACATGATAATGTATAAATGATCATAAATGATATTTAACATGTATAAATCATGATAAAATAAGAATATTCCCCCAACTTACTATATGACATGATTTGAACAGAGGTCCAACATCTATAAATGCATAGATCATGTGTTTGGGTATGTATATATCACACTCAAAGATGTGTGAAACATGTGTATATATAAATTGAAATTATTTGATATCTACTATTATAAATCAAATAACATTTATGAAAATGAGATAATAAATTTTGGGAATGTTATATATTTTTATAATTTTAAATTATATGAATATTTATGTATTTTTTGGCATATTTATTTGATTTTTTGTATTTATTGAATATTTGGAAGGAAAAGACTATCCTATGATCCCATCCAATGAATGTTCATAGTTAAATCCATGATGGGATTATGCTATGTGAAACCACTGATACTACCAAGGAGCATGCATAGGTGTTCTATTTGGATATGTAGAATTTATGGTATTTTGCATATGTATAATAAGACTATGTGATCGTGAAGAAACATTGGAAAGATTAGGGTTTCATGCAACCAATATTTTAGTGATTTTTCATTTATTTGTATTATATGTAATTGAAACATGTTTAATTTCTCTTGGTAATTGAATATGTTGTGTAAGAGTAGATGAAGATTCGGTGGAATCCACTATGTGTTTCTTGTGCAAAGGCTTCTTAAGTATGGGCCACCTAGGAAAGGGGATTTTTCGTTGCTTATCCTTTCACATAGGATTAACATTAGTATTTTTTATAATTAATTTTATAAGAATAAGATTCTCTTGTTCAAGTGGATGTTAATATGGACTTTTCAAAACTATGACTATCTTATTGGTATGAATGTATTTAATACACTCATGCATTGTGGAAGCTATTAGGTAGAATTTACGTATCTAATGTCATCCCAATAACATATCAAATATGCTTATGTATGGTATAACTAAAAATATGGTAATCACATGTGCTATACCAACCTATAAATGTAAATCAATCTCATCAATAATGTGTTGTGATGTCCCATCAAAAGATCTAATGGTTTTGGTTGAAGGGTAAAAATCATCATTTGTATATCTAAAATTTGTATGCAATTTCATGGTACATACATTTTCAATAGCACCACTAGTGATCATGACACTATGTATGGGCTGATGTTCAAGGTATGTTCAAATAAATAATGAATGAAGATCTGAGTGATCATCCACTGTTTCACTATCATCACATTTAATAAAAGGTTTCTAAAACACAAGAGGTATTGTGATTGTATAACTGAAAATAATCCCATATAATGGGTTCCCATAATGTGGTGGAAGGAGATATTCATTGTATTCCATTTTAACTTTTGGTTCTTTCTTAAAATGGTCTTACAAAGGATTGTTAATTATTTTTTGATTATGGTGATCACTAGGTTTTAAACCTGAATACTTTGGAAGATCATCAAAGATAATATTTGTATCAACATTAAGGTCTTAAATTTTATGCTTCAAGGTATAACATCTATTTGTATAATACCCATGGCCTTAGAGATAGTCATACTATGCATTAACATCATATCCTTTTGGTAGAATTCAATTCGTATAAACCTCTATGGGAGGAGGGAGAGATATGAGGTGACACTCCACAAGCTTCTAAAGTAAAGAAGCTGGAGACTTGGGTAGGCATGTAAATTGTCTCTTAGGTGCATTGGATAAGATGAGTTGATTAATTTGTTGTGACATTGTGATTATCATTTTGGTTGTTTCCTTTTTAGGTTATGTAAGTTTTATCTTGTATCTTGGTTTGATATAAAATTTGATATTATATGTAGTCAGTATGTTTTCTACATACTTTAGTTTCTTTAAGGAAATAAGTTTCATTTCACAATCTCCAACACTATGGCATAATTCATCAAAAGATTTAATGTTTTTGAAAATAATTAACTCATGTAATAGGGAAAGCAAGCTTTGTTTGAAGATGTATTAAAGTTTTTAAATTTTGGCCAACATTGTTTTATATCTCAAAACATATTCATTAATAGGTTCATTGGTTCCTTTTATAATCTTTTTATATGAAGCATATGACATATTTTTAGTGATGTTGATAAAGTAATGTGCTAGTAATTGATCAGTGATAGGTTAATGCTCTCACTAATTTGAGTGGTAAATAATATAACCATCATAAACCATAGTCCTTAAGGCTCCTTGGAAATAATTTGGTCAAAATTTTATCATTAGAAGCATAATCAAGGTATGCCACATAGAATTATCAGAGATGTTATTTATGATCACCCTTTTCATCATAAAATGTGAACTTATGTAACCTTAGATTTTAGAGTTTTATAGTTTAGACAAGATCTTGAACATTTTGATCACTAATGTTTGAAGATTGAAAGGTCACAAAATGGGATAGAGACATGATTTTAGTTGGTATAGGCATTGAAACTAGTTATTGGGTTGAAGTGTTAATGGTTCCCATTGAGGATGTAGCAATAATAGGATTTATTTCAAGGAATAATAGTGTAAGTACATAATCCATGCCTCCCTTATATTTATAAAGGGATGACATGATCAAAATGACAAAAACATGGATATGATGATTTACCATAACTCTAATAGCATGATCAATAAATTCACTTAGTTATTCATCTATGTTTTTTTATTATTTTAGTTTCCAATATGGTTTTTACGATATCATAAAGATCTTTAGGGTTTTTTAAATTATACTCCCAAAACATAATAATAGCTTTCACTTGATCTTGATCTATATTTTCATGTTCATTATTTTCATTAATTATTATTTTCATGGTCATAATCATCTTCTATGATAACCTCTTCATTATGTTATTCAATGTCATTATTAGCACTTTCATTAGGCATATGATTTTATACTTCATTGGTTTGATCCATCCTAGGCGAAAAAAGAGGAAGCTCAAAGTGTTCAATATAAATACCACCTAATGTAGGTCTACAACTAGGTTGCATATAGATAATATATTATATCTAAAAAATAACAAGAAAAAACTCAGGAGACTAAATACTATAGAGCAAGATAAGATTTTCATAAAGAGACACAAAGGTCAGGTTCACCAAGTATTTAACCTTACAAAATAATTGGGTATAAGGTTAAGACTATATAATTATTTCAAGCACAACTATGAGAAAATAATATGTAATAGGCCAATTAATAACAAACTCAAATAAACAATTTTCTAAAATATTATAAATTATATTTTTAATAATAATAATAATAATAATAATAATAATAATAATAAAGTATAGCTATTAAAATATATTGAAAAAAATAATAAGCAATAGTACTTAACTAGTTTACTATGCACAGATAGATCTAGACTAGAAACATGTGTAAAATATGAAGAATCAATATTCTGTATCGGACGTCATATTTTAAAAATTGCACTTTTGTGACTATGGACATTTTGAACCTAGACATCACTATCAATGCTAGTGTCTGACTATGATTCAAGTGTCCAATATAAAATAATGACTAGATTTGGATGTGGCTAGCTTCACTATTCTATGTTTTCTATCACCATTTTATTGATTTATTCAAATATGGGATATAGGCTATTTCTCTTTGCTAATTTATCAAAACTTACCTCTTCATCCTTCTTCATCATTGGAATGAATTTGTAAAAAAAATGGACTAGTGGGCTCACGATGTCAATCTAAACCCAAATACCCCTTTATTAATAAATGTTGTCTGTCTATATATAATAGTCCAAGGAGGGCCTCAGACTTATGTAGTTCTCTTGTATGTGTGGAAAATATGTTCACAAGGGTGAAATATACTATATAATGATGCATGCAGTGATCTAGCTTGTAATTTGACAAATATCGCTCATGTGTTTCTCTTTGAATGTTATAAACTTGTAATATGGCATCCCCTATGTTTTATATGAAAATAGGGATGAATAGGGTAGTATAACTTCATTGTGAAATTGAATGATTTAGCTTTAGTAGATGTTTATTTTGTATTTTCTAGATGAGGAATGTTAAATCTTAAGACTTGCATTTATACCAATCTTTTTGAAGGTGTATCATAGTAAGGTTCAATAGAAAAATAATCCAAATGATATGTTTCCAAACATTTATAATTTGGATAAATTTTGGTAACTAGACACTAGATAAGAATCTAGACACTACCATTATCGATATTATCCTTCGATAGTTGGTAGTGTCAAGAAGGCTAGAAAATAGGTATGGATTTGAAACTAATTGTGAAGGATGTGTATTAGGTTTTAAGTTTTTAGTGTAGTAAAAGAGACTTGGGTCATTAGAATTATATGGATCAGACAAAGAGATAAACATTTAAACATAATGAGATGATGAATGTGAGACTTTTCATAGCATGGAGGTATAAAACTAAAGGATAGAGATCTAATTGATATTTTTCAAATGTATAAGACTAAGATGCTATAAATATTTAGTCTTAGTATCTACATAAAATAAAAAATTATTATGATATGTTCTTTAACAATTTGTACTGTGTGATATTAAGGATGGCTACCCCAAAAACTTGATTAATGATGACAATATTTATATATTTTTTGTGACAATAATTTCAAAATTTTAATTAAAGTAAAAATTCCAAAATTATTTATTCCAAATATATTTTATCATTACTACTCAATTTTATAGCACTATTAGTTTCAATTACTATTTTAATTAAAAGTTAATTATTATCTTGTTTAAAAAATGTAAGTAAATAAAATAATTTTAAAATATTTTAATTATTATTAAATATTTTTAGTTCCAACCTAAATAATATTAGAAACAATTAAAGGTATTCCCATTATATCTATGGTACAATATTTTTATTTTTTCTCAATTAAAATTTTCAAAAAACTTTGACGCAAAAAATATGATGCAAAGGAATGTCAGTTTCTGACATAAAAAGTATCACTTTTTCATTTTCTACAAAATTTTCCATCCAAAAATTCAAAATTTTGAAAAGTCAACAATTTATTTTCAAAAACTTTAACATAAATTTACATCACATGAAATTTCTACAAATGTTAGTGGCAATGAATTTTTTTAACATTACCAAATCTGACATAATGTATAGCATCACAAAACATTCTACGTCAATACACAAAAAAATAAGCTATGAAAAAAGGCCTCAATACTAATGCTAATAATGATGCATAATCCTAAAAAAAATACTAGAGAGTTGTGGACACTAAAATGGACATATTCAACACTCTAAAGGTGGTCTTCTATATTCATGTGAACTGATTGACCAAGAAGCATGCTTCAATTTGTTTAATCCAACAATCCAATGTTGTGCCATTGATTTTTCCTTATAATACTAGAATGTCAATATTGAATTGCATTTTGAATGGGATTTTTTTGATGAAATAATGGATGTGTATGATGCACGAAAAGAGTGGTTTGTCGACCAAATTGTACCATGAGTTCATGGAATTGGCCAAAGTGTTCATTGTGTTTAGCCTTGATGGAATTAGAATAAGCTTCTAAACATATGAAATTTCCTTAATGAGTGTTTTATGGACATCATCTCTCTTTATTTTTTGAAAACATTCTTATAGACACTTTGAAAAATAATTATCTAGTAATCCTTCTTTCTCGTGTTGTGATCACATGTTTACAGGGATAAAAGAGATCTTGGTATGAGGCTAATGATTTACACCATGAGCATTAAGATGTCAGTGTCATGGAAAATTTATGGTTGGTAAAATGGTGTGGAATGTAGAATGTGTAGATTAAAAATAAAGAACATTATAACACCAACACATTTTAATGTACAAGTATTTTCAAAATGGTACAACTTATATTCGATATGCAAAATATTGAAAAGTGTAGATGGGTACAAGACTCAATAATATTAATAACATAAGTTCCTTTCATCATAAGGGTAAATTCCTTTAGTTTATAAATGTCTAGACTTAGATAATGGCAAGTTATAAATTTGTGTGAATATGAGATACTCAAGGCATACTCATATATAGTCTATGTGCGTTCTCTCATATTAGATCCCTTATGGGTTGTGTCACATCTAGTTTCCTCTATGGGTTATTTAAATTATTAATTAGTTTATTATTTGGTGAATGATTAGTAAATATATTGTTTATTTCCAAGTTAGACTTGTATATGCTATATGATTTAGCAGTTACATTACTTGCTTTGAGATCAATATCTTTATTGATAATTATTTCATATGTTTTATTTATGCTTTATGAAAATTATTTTTTTAATTCATTATATTCATTAGTTTATTATTATTATCTACTAATGGTTATTATGATTCAAGATAACTACCAATTTGTTTCAAGATAGACCTACCTTCACAATCAGTTATAAGGGAGAGTATCATTGGAGAATAGGGTGAATATATTGTCAATAAGGGTAGAGATAAAGTTATACCAATCCCAAAACACAACACATTTACTTATATGATTTAAACAAATATTACTTAAGTTTAATTTTTAGTGATAACAGAGTCATGTTTGTCTTGATTTCTAAGATTTGCACATATATGTTGAATCTTTGATGAGCTATGTTAATTTTCATTTCACCGTATTTGGTAGGCATGCATATATTTGAACCTAACTGAATTGGTTATGCTTTCATTTATTCAATTTCATTATAATTTTATGATATAATTGAGATTATGTTAGGTTTCTTTATTATCCCATTATTTTATGTTTTAATAATTTGAATGTTTTTATGTATACTATCAATTAAGGTTTTACTTATTTTAGGATACTTAGTTAACTTGGTTTGTATATCTTTGGCCTTGACAATGGAAATGAATTAAAGGAAAAAGAGGGGTAAAATACCAAAAACAATTGAGTTCAAATTATTACTTCAAAACTTTATCCTTAATGAGCTTTTCTTTGTGTACTTAAGTAAATAGTTTCACTACAAGTTGATAAGGGAAATAAAAAATTAGGATTCTTTAGGAAGATTCATGACATGCTCTCTTTCATTTTGATGTTATATTTCTCAAATGTCAAAATAAATCAATAACAAGAATTAGGGCTTTATTTTGTTAATGTTATGATTTTGAAGGTTGACCTTGAAAAGAGGAAATAGAGATTACTCAACTACCATTATTGGTAATGAAATTTTGACTACAGGTTTAACTGAAGATATATTTGAGTGGTGCATTGAAGAGGGGAGTTGCATGATGAGCAAATCATAGAATAGGAGGTTGTTAGAGATCATGAAAGACATGAATGAATAGGAGAAAAATAATAATAAAAAAAGAAAAGTAAAGGGACATGATGATAGAAGAATAAAGAAGGGATAAAGAGGAGGATTGGGTATATGGAAGGAAGTTCATTCATTCCTATCATTGAATAATAACTTACAAAATAACTAGGTTAATTTTATTTCCATAGTTGTGAATTTTTAATAAATAATAAAGGGATCTTCTTAGTATATGTTTTCTATATTTAATTCTTGTGTGGAATGACTGATTTCATCAAAACCTCAATTATAATCCCTATAAATTCAGGTCTACAAACCTGAGGATGGAAATTATTCCATCCTTAGGCCTATAGAACTAAGGGCTGAGTTTTATATATAGAAATGATTTGGTTTATATGTTTGAAGGATAGACATATATTATTTTTAGATTCTCTCTCTCTAAAACCATCAAGCCATTATTAGCTAAGCTATTTACTTCAAAATAGTATAACCATGGTAATCTTGAATTAGTTATTCATATAAGAGTTTTTACAAGATATCTAAAACAAAAAAAATCAAAAATATGAGTTTTACCAGGATGGTACTTAGTTCATTTCAATTTACCCATTAAAGAATTATGTAACTTTGTACGTAGGCATGGGCTGAGATATGAATTAAAAACTCACTTTTAATTTTATGTAAATATTGTGACCATGCATATAAAATTATATAGATATAACTTATGAGTGATAACTAGATTATTGATTATACCTTTGTTGGTAATTTCCATATGTTTTGAGAAGTTGTAGAGTGACATAGAAGATAGAGGGATAATAATCAATTTAGTTGTGTGTGTGTGTGTGTGAGTGCGCGTGCACGCGCGCGCGCGTGCATGCACGCATACATGTGTGCATGCACACATGCATATTCATATATGCCTATATTGAGACATGAACATTTAATGTATTTATAATGTTTTATCTAAGGATGAATTTATACTTTTGAAGAAACATGTACATGATCTTTCAATTTATAATACTATATACATTCTTTTTTGTTTACTCTTACTAGTGAAGTCAAAGAGAAATAATGAGGTATATGATATGCTTGATAATCCAAACTGATTTCTAAGTTTTAACTCATAAATATCCTTATGATAACATGTGTGTGTGTGTGCGCGTGCATGTGTGCATTCATGTGTGTGTGCATGTGTGTGTGTGTGTGTGTGCGTGCATGTGTGCATTCGTGTGTGCATTCGTGTATGCGTGAATGTGTGTGTGTGTGTGTGTGTGTGTGTGTGTGTGTGTGTGTGTGCGTGTGTGCGTGTGTGTGTGTGTGTGTGTGTGTGTGTGTGTGTGTGTAATAGTAAACTTTTATGCTTGCTATTTCATAGTATACCTAGTTAGTATATAATTATAAAACTATGAGAGGGAAAGAGTATAACCATTTATATAAGTTAGAGTATTAATACTAAGCTTATAACTACCTTCTTTTAGGGTGTTTGAGATAAGTTGTAGATAACTAGATGCATATATGTAGACAATAGTTCATGAGTAGCATACAAGCAACTCATAAAAAGGTTAAGATGTCTATTCAAACTCAAATTTTAAATAACCCAAAGGAGTTATATTAAATATATATGTAATAAATAAGGAGTTTTATTATGCCAATCTGTAAGTATGAAATTTGTCTATCTTCATAAGTTCAGTTTGTGACACAAAAATGTTATGTAGAACTATAGGTGTTGACTAGTAATTATGAGTAAAAATTTGAACTTTAAATAAGGAAATTCATTTGGGTTTGCATAGATGATAGAATACATACATACATACATATATACATACATACATATAGGTATGTATATGTATGTATGTATATATATATAATACACACACACACACACACACACACACACACATATACATATACCCTTTTCTCAAAGTTTGTAACATTTTAAGGGATTAATAAAAGAGTAAAAGGGGTAGGTCTTGTATAAAGAATATGACCAGAATATCAACTAATTTTAACTCAATTTTAGTGCATGATGTTATAAATAAATATAAAATTTTAAAAAGGTAACTTGTAAAGGTTACTTGAGATTCATGGAATATTATGTAGATTGTGTATTGACATGGGTTATATACTTAGATACAAGAATGATGTTTGAAGGATATGTTAAAAATAAAGGCATATAACAACTTGATTCTTGTTCTAGTTTAATGAAGATATATGTTATGGAATCAAGTGATTTTATAAATATATGTTTTTATCTTGATGTTTAAGTGATTAGAATTAGCTAGATTCTTGATTAATGTTTTCATTTATCATTTATTGTTGCATGGAATTTATTGCATATTGAAGTTGTACTATTATACTTTTAAATATTTATATCTAGACTGTTATTACATAATAAGAGATACATATATGAGTATGCCATTAGGTAACTCATACACCTATCCTATGATATCATTTTAATTCATGATTTAATAACAAAGAGTTATATGTGAGTGAAATGACTCAAACTCTTAAATCTAAAATATATAATGAAAAATTTGGCCAAAATAATGTTAGAGCTAACACATTGTTATTTCAATGTAATTTTAGTTTCCATGTGTTTACCGATATCATTTAGATATAGGAATGGATTCCATGGTCTATTTTATTACATGTAATAGAGTTAGCACACACATGATTTCTAATTGATTTCTCGATATATGCATTGTTCTTATCTACACCTCCTAAAGGGTAGAGCCACTCCTAGGGGGAGGTGTGTGAGAGACATTTGGTCCATGGTTTGAGGTAAATAACTTAGATGATACTCTCCCTTAGTTAGTGACAATTTTAATAATGGACCCCTAAAACTTACTATAAAATTCTAGTGAATTCTAGATTTCAGGGATAATTGCATTGGTGAATCTTTGGAAAATTCACCATGCAGGTATAAATTGACTATTGATTTCTATTATCTCTTTAAAAAAAAATTAAATATATGTAAAATTAAACATCATATTCAAATCAATAAATAATGGAAAAAAATCCATAGTTAAACCCCTTTCCCCAAACAGATTCAGAAGGCAAATGTCCTTGAGGTAGAATAATGATTATTATCAATGGATACCCTATGTTTTTTACAATAGCTATTTTTCTTTGCCCTATGAAATTGGGTGAAATCTAGTCATTTTAAATGCTTGCTTGAATAAATAAATCCAAGCAAGGAGGACATGAGAGACAACATCAATAAGAACTACTATAAGCCCATCCCAAACCTAAACCCTAAGGAGGTGTGTGTGACTCTGAAAATAAAGTCATCACCACATCAATGCCCAAACACACATTCACAATATTTTTTAGGTATTGCTTATACTGTTATGAAACAAATAATCGCAAATAAACATAAAGATCTTACTGATCTTATTACTAAACAAACAATCTTTGGTGATAACCAAATTATGTCTAATATTAAGGGTTTTGATTTAAGATTAAAAATGGTTTTCACACTATGAGAAAATATTTGATGAAAACATAACGTGGAAAAAAATTGAATCCCTTAAAATATAGGTAAAATTCATTAAAAATGTGGAAACATTTTCATATATGTAGGGATTGTATTTCTTACTTGGATTGTACTTCATTATTTGTTGTTTAGACTCCTCATTGGCCTCCTATTGCAATTTTCACTTCATGATTCCCACAACATGTAGGGCTTGAATTTCTTACTTGGATTGTACTTGATTATTGGTTGATTAGACTCCTTGTACTCCTCTTGAAATGTTCACTCACTTCGTGATTCACATGACCACAAAGGAATAAAACATTAACAAAATGAAACATATGAATTTAGGTTTTAAGGTTTTATGGTTTTAGGATTTAAATAAATTTGAAGCACTTACGTAGATTTATTTTATGATAGGTAAATTGTGTTAATTAAAAATACAATGAAAAATAGGTTAAAGGATGAGAAGTCTAAAATCAAGATCTTTAATTTGTCCTTTTAAAGTACTAAATATAATATCCATATGACTTAGTATAAATTGAGTATAGACCTATGTAATTCTCTTAATAGATCAAAAAAATAATATAATAAACTAAGTATAGCAAAATTTGTGAAAAAAATTAGAGTATGGAATATAAACCAACTATGGGGCCATAGGACAAGACAACTAAGAAAAACAAAGATAAAATAACTGATTTTTTTCATAACTTTTTTAAAATAATAAACTATATAATAAGGTCTGCCAAAACGTCTTAAAAAAATCCATATTGGCCTTTCAATTATTTTTTTATTTTAATTAACAAACAATGCCAACCAGATTATAATTATTACCTTAAACATTTAAAAATAAAACATAGCATGATCATGAGGCTCTTTTGTGTTTATTCAGTTTGTTTTTTGTGCATTATTTAAAACAATTATTTTTCATGCCATTATTTTTTAAAGGAAATCAATTTCTTGTTTGTTGAAAATAAGTATGTCATAAAGACCAACCAGATAATCTAATAAACTAAGTATAGTAAAATTAGTGACAAAAAATAAAAGTGTAGAGTATAAACCAATTATGGTGCTATAAGGAAAAACAACTATGAAAAGTGAGGATGTCATAACTAAAAAAATATTCAAAACATTTTCATAGTTTTAAAATTATAAACTATATAATAAGATCTAAAAGAATGTCTTAACCATATCCAAATTGACCTTTAAAAAAAAATTATTTCAATCAAGGAAAATTTTAGAGGCTATTTATGGCCAAAAGGCTATAAGTAGGTTTTTTCAATTTTGAGAATGGCTAATTCTATGAAAATATAAGTAGGTCAAATAGCCTCAAATTTATACAATTTCTCATATGGGGGTTTCAAATCACCTTATAAATTATATTCAATCCTATTTTGGGACATATATTCACTAGAGTTACTATGCATGTATGGGTTTAACTCACCAGGAAATTATACGAGACATGTATAGGTTAATCTAGAATCTCTAGGTATATATGTACTATTGCCTTCTTTATATGCTACTTCATTGAAGCTATTTCTTGGTTTTCCAAGCACTTACAAAGTGAGTGTTGAAAGAGATTGGTGGAGTGTTGAAGCTTTGGTGTGTTTCCTTTTACACTCTATTTTCCTAAATGGAGGAGCTGGGTCCTTGTTTTTTATATTGCATGCTTGGAGAAACCACTCTTTTCTCCTCTTAGAATAGCTACACATTTCACCTTTTCTTTTATAAGCTGTATTTTTCTTAAAAGATGAAGTCAAACTCACTTTCACATATACCAAGGTAACTAAAAAGTCTATTTTTCCCTTTGGTTCACTTTTTAAGTCCCTATAAAAATTTTGGTTTTAATAAATGGTTGCATGCCTATATTATTTTTCATTTTAGTCACTAATTCCACTCTATAGTGTTTTTAATTGTTTTGATCCATTTTTACGGAAAATCAAAATGCTTATAACTTTTAAACTGTAACTCAGATTTGAGTTCTATTTTTTTTCAAAAATGAGTTCTTTAGATTATCTATTTATTGGTTTCAATAAAATTTTAAAAATGCACTATTTTTTAAAGTGCCAAAATTTGGAGGGGGTCCTATAATATAATCTTTTGGGGGGTCATCTTATTGCTGATTTTTGTGCACCTTTTGTATTATTTCTGCTCTTAGTAATTAGTTGGCTTGGAATATATATATGGCATTGATCATTGTGAGCCTTTGACTACACACAATTACCACACATGGAGACCTATAATAGAGACAATCATAAAGCACAAAGGTTTATGGTCCCTAATGAAAGAAACATAACCTTAGTTTACAAGAAAATTTGAAAATTTTCAGCATCAATGTAAGTTTAAAGAATGTATGGGCTTGATTGGGAGTTATGTGAGTGATAGTCTCCTATGTCATTTTTATGGGTGTGATTATCCATTTAAAATGTGGACTAAGTTAAAAGGGTTGTTTGGAAAAGTAGACCACTTGAAATTGATGCAGCTTAAAGTGAAACTTACTTCACTTAATCCATATGATTTTGCTTCTATTGTAGACTACCTCACTAAATTCAAGCATTTATTAACATAATTGAAGAGGATTGAATGAGATAAAAAAGATGAAGAGTATGTGTAGTTAATCTTGTCTACGTTGAGTGTCCCATTTCAATTCTTTTCATCTATCTTTTCCTTCAGTATGGATGCCTTAGGTACCACATTCAAAATGCCATATCTTGAGTTATTTTATGAAAGTCTCACTAGGGAGTAATCCAAATTATCTCACCTTGAGTCTTCCACCTATCAAAAATCATTAGTGGCCTCACATCCTAAGTCTAAGGAAAAATCTAAGTGCAAGAATAAAAACACTCCTCCTCCACCTCAAAATGCACCTAAGCCCAACACTTCTACATCAAAACCCAAACCATATTCCAAATACAAGAATAAATCTAGCCTATCTTGCTCCTATTATGGGGGGACTAGATATGAAGAGTCTAGGTGTTTCAAAATAATGCAAGCCTTAGAGGATATTTTTAGGAAACACAAAATCTCTATCTCCACTCTTTCACCATCTCATGACCATGGGAGAGCACTTAATGTTGTTGAGAAATCACAATTACCTATTTTAGATAGCTGTGTTCTAGATTCTGGTGATTCACACCATATAACTTCTTCCAAGAAGTACTTTGTATCTCTTGGTCTGAGTTCTACTTCAAAAATTGAGGTTGGAGATTCTTTCATTTTTGTTAAGAGGAAGGTGAAATACATCTATATGGTGGTTGCATCAATTATACATTACATGTTCCATACATCACCACCAATCTACTTTTAGTGTATTAGATCTATCATTCTGGTAAGGGAAAGACAATGATTTTCACAACATAGAGTGCTAAAGTTCAAGCTTTTCTAGAGCCACATACACTCATTATATAGGGTGTTGTTGATCATAATTCTTGACTTTACTATTTTAAGGGTTTTAATGATACTCCTCCTTTAAGAATGTGTTTAGTTTCTCATGTAGATTTTGAGAGTTAGCTTTGGCATGAGAGATTTTGACACCTAAACTATAGTTATTTGAAATATTTGAGCACTCACATAATGGTAGAGGATTTTTCTATAGTTTCATGTCTTGATGGAGTCTTCCCTGATTATGCATTAGGGAAACAACATTAGGATCCATTTCCTAAGGGCATGTCTATGAGATCTTCACCACTTGAGTTTGTACATAGTTATTTAATGGTCTTTCCCACTCCTTATTTCAATGGAGCTAAGTATGTGCTTACCTTCATTGACAACTTCTTGAGGCATACTTGGGTTTATTTCCTCAAGCATAAGAGTGATGTCTTTTCTCACTTCAAAGTATTTAAGGATTTGGTTGAGAAAAAGCCACTGAATTACATCAAGAAGATTCATACAGATAATGGGGGGAGTACTTTAGTTGAGACTTCACTATTTTTTTAACATCCCATAGTATTACTCACCAACATTATGTTTCACATACTCCACAATAGAATGGCTTAACAGAGAGGAATAACTAGACTTTAAAGGAGATGGCTAACTACATGATGCATTCATGGGATTTACCTCCTATTTATTGGGAAGAGGTAGTTAACTATGTGAACTATATTCAGAACCACACACCACATCAAGCACTTAAACATATGACTCTAGAGGAGGATTGATCTGAATATAAGCTTGAATTCTCATTTTTTTTGAGTCATTGAGGGCCTTGTTTGGGTGTTTTCACCAAATGAAGAAAAAGAAAACATTGGTCAAGAAGAGAAAACCCTTAGTCTTTGTAGGGCATTATAAAGACATGAGAGCTTATCATCTTTTAGGCCCTAATACTCATGATGTCCATTTTTGAACACATGTATAGTTTGATGAGATTTTCACATCTCATGACTCGTCATCTTCTTCCATTCCTAATTCTCATTCTTTCCATGATTCACCTCCTCTCAAGGATTCATTCTTTGAAGAGCTAGTTTAGGAGATTCCTAAGAAGGTTATCAAGGATGAATATCTTGTTCACATTAATGTTTCCTACTAGGTGGGATCATACTATAGTTGATGAGGTAACACCATTCATACATGATTATCAACCTACTCAACATCATCATGCACATTCTATAGGTACTAGAGTTTTATGTCAAGAATTCTCTTGGGATCTTGTCTTTTTCACAAGATCATGGGATACAAGAATGGGATAATGCAATAACAGATGAGTATTCTTCATTGATGAAGAATCATACTTGGGATTTGGTCACTCTTCCTAAGGGAATAAATTTCGTTAGGTGAGAAATTGATTTATTACACCAAATATGTGGTTGATGTGTCTATTGACAATTATAAGGCATGTTTTATTGTAAATGAATTCTCACAAGTCAAAGTTATTAACTATTTAGAGACTCTGGTGCCCATCGCTAAGATGGATTATATTCACCTTTTACTTTATCTTTTTATATCATAGGGCTGGCCAATATATTAGATGGACATTAAGAGTGCTTTCTTGCATGGATACTTGCATGAGGAGATCAATATGGAGCAACATGCTAGGTTTGATCATGATTATTCTCTTTTTTGTTAACTTGTGAGGTCTCTTTATGGTCTCAAATAGGCCTCTCCAACTTAGTATGAGAAGATGGATTCATTTTTTATCTATACTGGATTTGTTCACTGCCACTCGAATCCCACAATGTATATTCAATATATTGGGAAGGACATTGTTATTTTATTCTTGTATGTTGATGACTTGCTTCTCACAGGCAACTCCTCATATCAAATTTAGACTATTCAGCAGGCACTTTCAATATAGTTTGACATGATAGATATGTGTATTTTTCACTTCTTCCTTGGTTTATAGATTTAACAGTTAGATATAGGGATATATTTGAGTCAACAGAAGTATACCCTTGATATTCTTCAAAATTTTGGCATGGTTGATTGCAAGCCAAGTCCTTCTCCATTTCAGTCTGAAGTGACTCTCACTGCCTCTTATACTACTCCACTTTGTGATCTTATGGTATATATAAAAATGGTTGGGATTCTCATATATTTGACCCATACTCTCCTTGACATTTCATTTACAGTTGGGCTTGTATCTAGGTTTGCATATGGCCCTCATCATAATCATTGGCAAGCTACCTAAAGGATTTTAAGCTATCTGCAAGGCACTACTCATTTTGGATTACACTACACCAAGAGTTCTACCCAATTGATCGGATACATTGATTCAGATAGGGCAAGTTATCTTGATGATAGGTGTTTCACTTATGGAAACATATTTTATCTTGGTTTTTCACCTATTAATTAGTTGTGCAAGAAGCAACAAGCTATTACACTTTCATTTACAGAGGATGAGTACATGGCATCAATTATCATGAGTCAACAAGTTTTTAGATTTGTTAGTTGTTGAGAGATTTTGGCTTCATGTGGGATCTAACCATTTTAATTTGGTGTGATAACCAAAGTGAAATTCATATATCTTGTAACCTAGTTGAGCACTAGTGGACTAGTCACATTGAGGTACATATGTAGTTCATTCATCAGTACATTCAGGACGTCATTTTTATCTTAGAATACATCCTGACTCAATAGCAGATTACAAACATCTTCATGAAGCCTTTTGCATCACCTTATTTTATGTGAGTTGTGTGGCATGCTTGAGTTTTTATAAGTTGTCCTTGGGGATATTCATAGGAAATCATCCATCTTCATTTCATTGAAACATATTGTACATAAGTACCTTATCAAGCCTAGTTATTAGGTATCATTTTGTCGATATGCCATTATTTATTATATGGATTTTATTAGACCCTAGCTTAACTTGAGAGGGTGTTAAAGTATGTATTTCATGTGTTTAATCATGTTTTATAGTGTATTAGCTAGTTATTTTGTCTTGTAGTGGGTTTGTCCTATATGAGTATTTATCCCACATTTTTTAGATTAACTAGTTTAGTATTTCACCTTGCCTATATAAACGAGTGCTTACCTTTATAATATCATCTCATTATCTCATATTATAAAGAATCATTTGGTTTACTTTGTATTGTATTCCATTTCTCTAAATATAATTGTGATGTTCTTATTATGAACTCTTCAGATCTTAGTCTCATGGAATGTTTTTACCATTCCTAATACTTGTTCATAGCTTTGTCATGCCTTATGTCATCTCCCAATAGCCTTTCTAAAACCTTATTAGCATTGTTTAAGATAGATTTGGAGAAATTAAGGTACTATCTTATATTATTTTTATAGTGGTCTAGTCATGTCATGGAGTGATGAGAGTTGGTCAAATGGTGTCACAGGATCCTTAGTTGCTTATTCAAGTCATTTCTTGTCTTAATCATTTTGAATAAATATTTAATGTTTCTTTGAAAAGTTTAAGGTTCTTTTGTGAACTTTAAGTTAATTTTTATATGAAGGAAAGGTGATTTTAACTAATCTCCACATGTGTCAAAGGGAAATTTCCATAATAACAGTCTTTCTAAGGTGATTGGAGTAGTTATATAACTTCCCTATATGTCAGGATGTCAGAAAATGGTCAGATTCTTGAATATCAATGCTTAAGAAGGATTTTATGCATGTGTATAGACTTGGAAGATTCATTTTTCAAGTGAATGCATGGAAATATTTTATCCTCGGCTCTCTCAACCCAAATCCATGATTGTATTGTAGTTTTAGGTCTTCAAATGCAGAATTTATTCCAGAACCTCCATTGCTTTCTTCATAAGTTAGTAAGGGTCAACTTCAAGTTCTCATTCCATACAGGGGAGAGAGAGAGACTCAGGGTATGAAATATTTACCATAGGATGGAGTCCTAATGAGATTTATATTCATGTAAATATTCATCATATTTATGGCCTAAGCTTTATGACCAATCACTAAGACCCAAGGGTGGTCTAAAATAGCTATTCAATCCCACAAGTTCAATTTCTCTCTTTGGTATGGTAGTTTCATGTAGGATTAATACATAAGATTAATTAAATAAGTTTTATAAGGTTTGTGTATAAATTTTTTGTGCTTTTCCAAGCCACACTTGGTACATGTGAGATCAAAAGCGTAAGAGAATTACTCTTTTGCATAATATTTCAAGATGACTATCATTATTATTCACAGTTTTAGGGTTTTCCATAGGGTTTTAGTGTATACAAGGGATTTTTTAATGTTTCATAATATTTATACTTCATTCAAGTATCTCCAAGCATCTTATCACCTTTTTTACTAGTCCTCCAATAGCATTTATGCTCCTAACTTGAAGAATGTGTTTTGATGTTATCTGTAATAATGGTTGAAAAGGGGTTTATATTACATTATCATAGGCATGTGAAAGTATTAACCTCATAATATAGATGAGGATTAAATATAGAAACAATCTCAGGATATAAAATATTAAACTAACCACCATTTAGAGCCTAAAATATAAGAATGCAGATTTATAGGTTTGTTTAAACCTGTATGCCTATCTTGCACATAAAATGTAATAATCTTGCATTAGGATTGATGTATCAAGGGTATGAGTGAAATTTGAAATACATGGATATATTTATAACACTTTTAAAATTTTAACAAGATGAAAATTAACTTGTTCAATAACCTAAACCTTTAGGGTGACAGTTAAATAGCCAATACTGCAACCTACACATCTACCTAAGTAACTCAAATTGGTCTTGAACTTGAAAAGAAGACATGTATAGTAGTGGGATTTAACTTTGGGTTCCTTAACTTTCATTTTATGTCATATAAACACAAAATAATATCAAAGAAGAGATAACCAAATAAGACACATTTCAACCCTACATACACTCAACCCATAGCCACATAGTTAGGTCTATGTGTAGGCTTGTAAAGAGGTTTTAGTTATTGTGAGTTGATGAATGTTTAAAATAATAATTTAAGTTTTGTTTCATAAATATAATAAATTATATCCTTTAAATTGATAAAACCTACTTTATATTTGTAGACACATGATCCACTGCATACCTATAGGTGGTTTGAGCAGTTCAAGTTGCCTTTCAAACTTGTGAAGAGGGAGATAATGTGGAATGAGAATGACTGTTTAGATATAATTTTTAGAGTATATTAAATTAATATTAAATTATGAATTATTTTTCCATTACTCATTGATACATCAAGGTGCTAACAAAAGAAAGAGGTCCACACACCTATTAGACTCCTACAGGCATGGCCTTAGAGGAGACTAGAGAGAGTGTTTTGAACCATGCATGGAGGAGAGGTGAAAGAGTTTAAAACATTTAATTTAAATTGAATACCAAAATGTATCATTGTATCAATTTAATTTTTATGGTCCTTTGAATCAAGGAGAAGCTTGTGTAGGCTAACTAGGCATAGTAGGCCTAAATGGGCATGTACAAGCTTGTACATGAAATCTGAGGACAAACTACATTTATTGTAAAATTTTAAGGATTATAATCTCCAAGGAATTGAATTATAATTTTATAATATATCCATGTTGTTTGAAATCAATAAAGTGAGGATAATTTCTGAGAACTAGGCCATTAGAGCTACATAGACCTATATATATTATGGACTCAAGTTTTAGAACTCTTGTTTGGATAATAATATATATTAAATATAATTTGGAATCATGAGTGAAACATTTAAAACATATTTGGAATCATAAAGTGCACTTTAAGGTATTTTGACCAAGAAGCACTCTCTTGTTTTATGCACATAGTCTTCTATGCCTGAGACATCAACTTGAGAAGCTCAAAAATCCTTATAGGAGTTTCATGGGGGAACATTTACATAGGATATGGTGAATGGGTATCCTACCAAAAACTAATTTCATTAATTCTCTCATTCACCCTCACTATTTAATAAATAATCTTTAAGACCAAAGGCTACCTCAAAACCCTAATTTTGCACTATGAAGAACTCGAGAAGACTCAGTTTAATGCTTAAAACTTATAAGAGGATTTTCATGGGGTCTGAAGATATTATCCTTGTAAGGGTACCTTTATGGGATAAATACTTTTGGAATTGGTTCAATATTTGAATCCCTTATCTTTATGAACCATTGTCAAGATGATAGACATGTTTAAACCCATCCTGTTAATAACTCAATGGGAGAGAAAATGAGACAAATGAGTATAGATGAATGAATTTAGATATGAAATGGTCAACATGACATTCATAAGTCTCATGGAACTTAAATGAGTCTCTATGTCACACATGTGAGGTACATGATGTATGAATTAGGCCTAGGAGTGACTGCTACAGGCCTAGAAAAGATAAGTTTAGGAGGCTTCTATTGAAATTGGTTTGAATAAGGCATAGTAGGATCTAATGTAGATATATATACATGAGGAATTAATAATATAATTTTTATAAAGCCTCATTGGGAAGATTTACAGTGATTTCAACATCTCTCGGAGAGTCAATACACCTAGTGTTGGCCAATTATGCTATTAAGAACCCCAAAAGACCTAATATAGCTAGGTTTCAATACTTTAAAGTGGTTTGAAGGTTTTAATGAATTGGATGAACTATAAATAGGTTTGAAATATGATACCAAATTATGTTGGTAGTCCTTATTCAAAGACTAGACCTAAAATGAGATAATTGATTGGTTTTCATGGCCTATTGAGCCAACTAGGCTCTTGTACTTAGTTTACAGGTTCTCAGTAGCTTGAAGACACTTGAATCTTAGATATAAACCCTAAAAATAGTTAAAAAAATGTGAAATTTTTATATAGTAGTGTTGAATAAATTCAATAAGCTTACCACATGTCAAGATACAAAGGTTGTAACTCTAAGAAAGAAAGTAATGGTAGTTTTCAATGAGATGAGTGAGGTGTCTCCCTTCTATGCCAACTTCTCATGGGATGTCATCTTAAATATGAACACATATTGAGAAGCATCTGAAGACTTTTCATAACTAATCTCTCTTGATTGTAACTTACTCTATCAAGAGTGATACTTGTCAATGGGCTCTATTACACCACTTCCCTCTCTCTTCTCTCACATTTCTCTATATATTCAGCGTTGATAGGATATGTTTGTACCCTCTACCTAGGTATGGCTAATCCTTCCCTATTTTTAATCCTTTACTTAATGATAAAATTATATGTTTACTTCCTCTTTTGAGTGATTTCAATGTGTATTCTTGACTAGTTTATCTCATTAAGTGATTACCTTTACTTCCTTGGCATGTTTGTCCTTTCTTGCATTCATATTCAGTTTGAAAGTTATTTTACAGGTCTTCTAAAGTGTCAAAGTGAAGTGTGAATGGTTTAGTGAGTTATGTTTTCACTAGTGTCATTGTATTACCTTTAGACTAGTCATTTTAGGCAAAACATATTTCACTACATCCATAATGAAGTGTTGATGTAAAGAGGTAGATTAGGAGTAGTGTTTTTTACAAGTTATTCATATGGTTTATGTGTATTTGTAGGTAGTTGGTAGTGCTCAAACTATTTTGGTGCATCACCTTCATTAGGTTAGTTGTCCCTCTCTTTTCCTAGTAATATTGGTAGAGTACTTTGTGAGACTAAGTGATTCATCAAGGGGAACTATCCCTTTAATATATATTCAATCCAACATTAGGCCACCCATAGCCTAGGATTATTTCCATGTTATTTCAAATTTGGAAGGCTTGAAATACCCTCTAAAGGGTGAAAATTTGGTTGATAATAGTTTGGGCATCCCTAGTGGGATTAAGGTCCAAATTAGTGAAAGGATTGTGTGTGTTGTTATTCTACATATTATCATTTAGAGGCATTCAAAACATCAATGGAAACTTCATGCTCAATTAACTAGTTCTAGAAGCCCAGTTAATTTTTCAAAGTAAGTTGTGCTTTAAATTCATTATCTTGATGAAGTTTTTATGTCTAAGTTTGAAGTAGAGTTAAATTTCATTCAAGTTGGTGAGGCATCTCAATCCTCTAATACTTCGTATCATCCTCACCATGAACCTTATCATCCATACAATGAGCCTTACAAATAGTATGATGGTTCATATCAATCATATGGTACTCCCTATCAACCTTCACATGACCTCAATTGTATACCTAAGTAGCCTTATGAATCTTGTTACCTTCCCTACTACCAATAACATCCCTCTTATCCTCCTTGTGAGCCATATCAGTCTTATGAACATCCTTGTATTCAAATATTCTACCCTCCTTCCTTTATTCCACTATATTCCCAAGCTTTTCAAGTTTTTTGGATAAGATATAAAGTAAACTAATAGAATGTGAAAAAAATGTTTGTTTAAATTCCCAATATAAGGAAGACTTAGGTTGTTGGCAGTTGCATCTAATGATCCATTATAGACGAATGAGTTGTGTCATTTGGTAAAAGTAAAGAGAGTTGGATCAGATGTGTCATGATCCCTTGTATGTTCCTTATCAACCTTCCTATGCTCCATATCCTTATGAATCCATTTGCCATCCCCAAGAAGAGCCTCTAAGAGATCCATTTCAATCTCAAAGAGAACCTATGAGTTTCAAAGTCCCAACTTGGAACCAAGTAGTGAAGTCTTAGGAGAAACAAGAGGAAGAGTTCCAAGATCAATAGATTGGAGTCAAAGAAAATTTTGTGCCTATTTAAGATCCATTTACCTCTCCTTGAGAACCCAAATATTTTACATCTTGGAGGTCTATCCAATAAGGCATTCAAGACAAGAGAGAGGTCCTAATTGAGAAGATTGAAAATCAGTTTGTAGCTATTGAAGAACATCAAAAAGGATATGAGAAGGATGAGGTGGTTGTTGAGAAGAATGAAGCACTCATAACATAAATGAATTTGATCTCTCTTCAATAATTCTTACAATAATCCACCATACCCAAGACATTAAGTTTTAAAAATGTTCCATCAACCCCCAAGCCTATTAATGAGTAAATTACCATGGATCATACCCCCTCTCAAGCTCATGAGCATATCCATCACCCTGCCACCATCTCCATTCTTGAGGAACAAACTATCCTATGGGAGGTAAGTGAAGAAGATAGAGTTGTATTTGTAGAAGATGAAGATACTTCAAGTGATCTTGACTAGGAGATTTTCATTTTAACTCCACTTGGGTATGAAAAAAACAATTCATTTATAAGATATGGAGTGAAAGAGGATATTAAAGTAAAAGACATCTTAGCTGAACAACTTGAGGTCTTGAATGAATGTGACATGGTTTCAAATGAGCAAGAATGTGAACTTAAAGAAATATTAAAGTCTAAAGTCTTAGATAAATTTGAAATGGTTCCTAATGAGCAAGACATCATGGAACAAGTTACAATAGAGGGTAAAGGATATGTTGGTTTGTTTCAATAGCTTCCACCTAAGGTGATTAAGCATGAAAATGAGCACGTCTAAGGATATTTGAAGGACATGTGGGAGACCTATTTTCACATGTTCAAATTTTTATGAAGGTTTTGATAATTTGGCACCTCTAAGAGGACAAGATAAAGTTGATGATGAAGAAATGAAGGTTCCTAGTGAGTCAATATGTCTTGAATATCATCACCAAGAGTTTCAATTCCATGATAGAGAAATCTATGATGAAGACATTCTTCAAGACAAGTAAGATATTTTATTGGAACATAAAATAGAGGTTAAGGATATTGCTACCTTCATGGACCAAGAGTACTTATGGAAGAAGTATTTGGAAGTTTAAAATGAAGTTGAGACTCTTCAAGGGTCTATATCTCATTTTGGACAGATTGAGGATGTTCTTAAGGTTACCTTACTCCTTCAAGGATAATGTGAGAATCTCCAAGGTAACAAGTTTAAAGTTTCCTTTATGAACCAAGAAGTGGTCATGCTTGAGTTGGCATATAACATCAAGCGACATCATGAGAAGGATTTTGAGCCATATAATGAGTTCATCTTTATATATGACAAGTTTATTTCTATTACTTCACTTGTGAACATGCCAAGAGGATTGGAAATCAACACGATGATAAATCCAACAAGGCCAATGTTTAAGAGGCAGCCTGACTCCTATTATTTTCCACCTCATAGAGTAAAGGATCCAAGAAACTTCCCCTTTGACCTTAGAGGAAGAAGAAAATTTCAGGTCAATTATATATATTAGTTTGTTTATGTTTGTTGTGTTCCCTGTGTTTGTTAGCACATGTGTATGTCTTGTTTCCTTTGATTTTTGTGTATTACCCTTGTTTTATGTGTTTTAGATGTCAAACTAATTTGTTTTTCTTGTTTAAGGTCTATTTCAGGTCTGATTTTGAGTGCAAGTGACTTCATTTCCCAATGGAAGGATAAGGTTACTAGAATAGTAAGCATAATAAGCATGCTGCCGCTCTGAATCAATAATTTGTTGACCAATTTTTACCCCTAAAGTAAATATGTTAACCTTGATAGGAAAAAAAGGATTGTAATGTGTTACAAATTTGATCACTTCTTTTTCATGTCTTACATGGTCTTCTAATAGACTTTCTAAAACCTTATTAATGTTGTTTATGGTAAATTTGGAGAAATTAAGGTAATATCTTATATTGATCTTGTAGTGGTCTAGTAATGCCATGGAGTGATGAGAGTTGGTAACGTGGTGTCATATGATAATTAGTTGCTTAATCAAGTAATTTATGGTCTTAATCACTTTGGATAAACATTTCATGCTTATTTCGAAAGTTTAAGGTTCTTTTGTGAACTTTAAGGTAAAGATTATATGAAGGAAAGATGATTTTAACTAATCTCCATTATTTCAAAGTGAAATTTCCATATCAATACTATTTACAAGGTCCTTGGATAAATTATATAACTTCCCATATATGTCAAGATGTTCGAAAATGGTCAAATTCTTGAATTTCAATGCTTAAGAAGGCATTTTATGCATATGTATAGACTTGAAAGATTCATTTTTTAGGTGAATGCATGGAAATAGTGTTTATTTAGATCACTAAACCCAAATCCATGATTGGATTTAAATTTAATTTCATCAAATTTTATAAGTTGCTCCAAAACCTCCATCGCTCTCTTTACAAGCTAATAAGGGTCAACTTCAAGTGCTCATTCCATACAAGGGAGAGAGAGTCCAGGTCTGAATTTTTTAATAAAATATAGGGTCCTAATGAATTTTAAATTAATTTCATCAGTAATCATATTGGTGCCCTGATCTTTATGAACAATCACTAATACTCCAAGGTGGTCTAAAATAGTTATTCAATCCCACAGGTTTAATTTCTCTCTTTAGTATGGAAATTTTAAGAAATATGAATGCATAAGATTAATTAAAGGGGATATATAGGGTTTTTTCATACATTTCATGTGATTTTCCAAGCCACACTTGGCATGTGTGGGCTTAAAAGGGAAAGAAAACTACTTTTTTACATAGTATTTCAAGATGATGGTCATTGATCTTCATGGTTTTAGGGTTTTCCATAGGGTTATAGTGTATACAATGGATGTTTTTATGTTTCATGATATTTATAATTCATTTAATGCTTTCTAAGCATTTAATCACCTTCTATACTAGTCCTTCAATGACATCTATGCTCCTAACTTGAAGATTGTGTTTTAATATTATCTGCAATAATGGTTGAAAAGGGGTTTATCTTACATTATCAGAGGTGTGTGAAAGTATTTACCTCATAATATATATGAGGATTAAATATAAAATTGATCTTAGGTTCTAAAAACTCAAACCTATCATAATTCAGGGCTGAAAAGACAAGAATGCAAACCTACATGTCTATCTAGACCCATAGGCCTATCTTGCATATAAAATGCAATAATCTTGCATTAATATTGATGTTTAAATGGGCTGAGTGAAATGTGAAGGCCATGGAATATTTATAACACTTTTTAAATGTCATCAAGATGAAAAGTGCCCTATTCAATAACCTAAATCTTCAAGGTGATAGTTAAACAACATATATTGCAACCTATAGGTCTACCTAAGTAGTTCAAGTTGGTTTTGAACATTAAAAGAAGACAAAATGTATAGTAGTGGGATTGGACTCTAGGTGAATGAATGCTCATTTAAGGTCATAGAAACACAAAATAATATCAAGGAAGAGATAATCAAATAAGACACATTTCAACCTTACATACACTCAGCCTATAACCACATAGTTAGGCCTATGTGTAGGATTATAAAGAGGTTTTGGTTCTTATGAGTTGATGCATATTTAACATAAGAATTGAGTTGTGTTTTATAAATATAATGTATGGGATCCTTGAAAGTTGAGAAAACCTATGTTAGGTTTGTAGAATCATGGTCCACTGCATACCTACAGGTGGCCTGAGTAGTTCAAGTTGGCTTTAAAACTTATGAAGAGAGAGATAATGTGGATTGAGAATGATGGTTTGGATAGAAGACTCAGAGGTATACGTAAGTAAGATAACCCTGTGCATTATGTTTCCATTACTTAGTGAGACCTCAAGGTGGTAACAAAAGAAAGAGGTCCACACTTACAGTCTAAGTAGACTTATTAGACTCCTATAGGAAGGGCCTTAAAGAATAATGGAGAGAGTGTTTTGAACCATGCATGGAGGAGAGGTGAAAGATTGAAAAATAGATATTATAACTTTAATACTCAAAGTTATCAGTGTCTCCATTGAATGGTTATGGTCTTATGAAGCAAGATATTAATGTATGTTATGGGCTAAATTTAGTGTTGGTCCAACATGTCACCTATGGGATTAATGTAAGTTACTTGAGTACATATATGATAGTTTCTCAATTTTTCTTTTCATTTATGCAAGTTATTGGCATAAATGAAGCTCTCATGGTTTTAAGATTAGGATGAGAGGTTGGAAATGAAGGTGTAAACAATTTATAATTTAGTTTCCTTGTGATTGCAATTGAAAAGCATGGATTTGTGTTTCTTTTTTTCTAAAGACTAAGAGTAGTTGTTTACATACATAGTCATATATCTTGAAAGTAATAAATATAATGATAATTTCCTTGAAAAGTATTTATTAAAATATATTTTTTGATAGTTTCTAGTTTTTATTAGTCATTGATGCAAGCAATTGGATGAAGTGAAGCTCTGTTAGTCAAAAGATTGGGATAAGGTGCAGATAATTTCTAAGCTAGTTTCCTTGTGACTACAATTGTAAGGTATGGATTTGTGTTTATTTTTTTATTAATAATGAGAGTGGTTGTTTGCATACACAATTGTCTATATTTAAATGAATAAATATAATGACAAGTTCCTTGAACAACATTTCTTTAAATATATTTTCTCAAAACACTGTGCATTTTGGTTTTCTTAAAAAAATTGTGTATATCTACAAATATTTTCCTCAAACTCAAATTCTATGAAATCGGTATTTTTGGGTTAGTTATAAATATGGTTGAAATGATCATGAGGCTTTGTTTCATTTATTCATTTTTTTTATTTCTACATTGTTTAAAATAAGTTTCTTTTATACCATTATTGATTAGAGAAAATCAATTTCTTGTTTGTTTAAAATAAGTATTTATTACAAGAAATCAATTTCTTGCTTGTTTAAAAGAAGTATTTTGTAAAGACCAACCAAATAATATAATAAACTAAGTATAATAAAAATTGTGACAACAAATTAAAGTATATATTATAAATAATAAATTAACTATGGGACCACAAGGCAACACAACTATGAAAAGAGAGGATGACATAACAAAAATAATTGAGTACATGAAGGCCATATTATTATTTCCAATTTTCATTTAGAAATAATGAACTGAGTATGGGTCTTGAAACTTTATATAAATTTGGGTATGATATATATTTTTTAAAAAATAAATAAGGTGAGTTTACAATAAAGGAAATGTACTTGTGTATGACATTACTGACTACCTTTTGTTTGTTTTAATTTATGTATTAAGATCAAGTAAACTAACACATCAATTATAGGACTGATAAATAATACTGTGGGGTTTTTCATTATCACATTACAAAATGGACTTTCTCTATTAAATAGTTGATTAATTATTTGAATTACTCTCTTCACACTACAACCTAATCAAAAACATTAGAGGTTATTTCACATATTTATCTCCCCATGGTAGGTGCCACTTATCCATTAAAAATACATTAAAGTATGCAGGACAATCCCTCTAAATTTCTAATTTTATTTTTGCATTGATCCAAATTGAGCATCCAAGAGTATAATGTGTTATATCAAAAAAATCACTTAATTTAAATGTTATATATGATAATATATGTAGTAGTACTTGTTATCATTTAGTGATATGTTATTATTTTTGTATATTTTATTCTACTTTCATAGTAAGACCTTGAAGTTGATTTTTCTTAGGATGATTAAAATCTATGAATTGTGGAAATATATACAATAACTTAAATTTGATAATTACTTAGATTATATTCTATGGTGATAATTTAAATTGTGTTTTCAATTTTTGAGAATAGAAAAAATTGTCAAATATAAAATATAATTTCTTGCCTTACCAAACTATATTTACTCTTTGGGTCACATTATGACATATGGCTACTTGTATCTAATTGGATTTTTTCCATGTTATGATATATTTCCTTATATTATTTTCATGTGTAAATAGAGAGACATGATCATATTTTATCGTTGAATTATTTTATGGCTTAATATGAGCTTCCCTAATGCATAACCACTTTTTCCACAACTCATATTTACCTATTTTGATGGATATCTAGAAAGTTTTCCTAGACCTACATTGGTAATTAAGAGGTTTCTTTTACTCTCTTTTAGATCATAATTAACTAATTCCCCTTTATACTCAAGCATATCCTTGATGGATGCAACCAATTCCTTATATTATTTGTGTCCTAAGTGGGCAACATAAGGGTTTATATTGGGCCTATGTTCTAGGAATGACGAGATTTGGATTGGTGTTTATTTTTTGGAGGTGGTGTAGCATCTCTATATCTATTTTTACCTAAATGGATTTATTAAAGATATCTTTTGGCTCACATTGTGATTACCCAATGATATGTAATTGACTAGTTTATTTAAAATTCTATGTAGATTTTGTTTTACCATGAAATTTGGATTTCTTTATAATCAAAAATTAGTTATTTTATTTAAATATGAGTATTTTTATGTAATATGACACATAATTTTATTCCATAAATAAAACTAGCAACACCTAATATAATTTTAACCATGACATCCCATTAGGCGTAATTCTACTAAAACAAACAACTAACTCATTCATATCTTGTAGAATTCTCATTAGACCAAGTTGTGGTGGTTATTTATCACGCATCCCCTAAGTATAGTTAATAAATAATCCTTAGTAAAATGATTTCACTTATTTATTCATAGGGTTGGAAACATATCAGCTTTAGATCCCCTTATGAGTCCTCATCTAAAATGGATTAATAATATGATATTATGCCATAAATTTTATCTTGGAAATTTCACCTTGGAAATTTATTTGTGTTGTCTCTCATGTCTTAACTTATTGGATTTATTCATTTAGGAAAGTGTTTTAAATGGTTGGACTATCTCCAATTTCATAAGGTAATGTAAAATTACCATTATGAAAAACATAGGGTGTCCATTGATCATAATCATTATTCCAACTCAAGCATATTTTCCCCATGAACATGTTTTGGGAAATGGGTTTAACTTGTATTTTTATCCATTTCTTCTCAATTTGAATATGATGCTTGATTCACTAGCTATTTATAAGTTTTTTGAAAGAGATAATAGAAATTTCTAGTCAATTTATATCGATGTGGTGATTTTGCCAAAGATTTGTTAATAGAATTATACTTGAACTCTAGGATTTTCCAAGATTTTGTAGTAATCTTTTAGGGGTCCTTTCTTAAATTATCCATGATTTCAATTAACAATAACCAAAACTAGTTAATCTACCATAGTTATAACACTATGTGTTGAGTTTCACCAAGTGTTTTAACTCAAAACTAAATAATGGGAAGAGTCTAGGGATGCAAAGAAGAATGCTTAATTTATGAAGCCCTAATAAGTACCAGTATGTAAAATTCCATAGTAGATAACACATAGACTTCCAATACAACCTATAGACTAACACATAGATTATGAATATTGTGAAGAGAAGGATAGGGTTTCACAAAGAGGTTATAATATGAAATCAGTTATAACAATTGCATTCATTAAATGACATAGCACTAGTTTAATTATATTAACACTAACATTCATTCAAAAATAGAGATGATAGATACTTTGACATAGAGAGTATGCATTTTACATAAATCTAAATATTACATTCATTAAAAATAAGTGCTTTTCACAATAACATCGATCATGTCTAACTTTTCACTATCTGAAAGAGTGAAGTAAAAAGCAAGTGAAATCCTAACTTATTACTGAGATCACTTTGGAGCTAAGAATTTCCAACCTTTAAAACATAATGCAATTACACCTTTATAGATGAGGATGGGGCTCACCTTCAAGTAGCACAAGATTACCATCCTAGGACATGATGCATACTTCTGGTTGTTATAACTACATAATTCAAAAAAAGGGAGAAAATCCCCTTTGCTTAATCCAAAAATATATATAGGGGACCACTTAACCAATACATGAAGGAGGCATAAATGGTTCAACTCCTAATTATTTTGACTTTGCTTCCTTGGCTTCCACTGTTTCTACCATGGGGTCAAATTCTTGATCCAACTTGGCAAGGTTCATTAGAGGCTCTCTAAAGATCATCTTTAACTGGGCAAAGAGCCTTTGGTAAACATGGAAGGGAACCTACATAGACACCTTGAATTCAAACAGTTGGCTGATGCTCATAGTGGAATGGGTTGAGAACTAAAGTATCACCTAAGCTCCATCATTATTTTCTTTAGCCATCTTCATCCTCATAACCTAGTATAAGTGACCCAAGTGGACCCCAAATTCACCCTTACCCAATAGAGTGTCATTCAAGTAAAATAACATAGAGATAGTGACCTCCTTAAAGTATACCAATATATTATTATTATTTCCATCTTCTAGGGGGTTTATCATAGTTCAGGTCAGATCCAACCTTTTCTCCATTATGGCTTTCATACTCCCAATGTATGTATGGTACAAGCTCAAGTCTAATGTGGGCATAAAATTCAAATATAATAACATACCCTTATGTAATATGATTCATAGCCTCTTGCATTTTATCTCAACTAGAGAAATTCTCTCCAAATAGGCATAGGTTTATTAGATGAATACCTGACATTTTGTTAGAGTCTCCACCACCTTTCCCAAGGGTATAAATAGTTGTAGAAGGGAATGCTTGACATGTCTGACTAACTCAACAGGGAAGGATATCTTCACCTATGCTTTTGAGGATTGAACCTACTTTTTTATGTCTTCCAATAACATTTTTGACATGTTGTAGGTAGCTCTAAGAACTAAGATAGGATCCTCAACTACCTTCTCCTCCCCTATGGAAGTCCTTACCTTGGTGAGTGAGAAAAATTATTTTTGGGTCTGCTAGACCATAAGGTTCCCCTCTTTCATTAATTTATGTGTCAAGATCCTCCGCATACTCTTTGTGGTGTAATAGAAATGCCACTATACATCCAGGTCACCTTGTGTTGTGATCTCCAACACCTATGACATTGGGACCATTCCCCAGACTTAGGGAGGTGTTTTTGGGGTGGTAGAGATGGTATTAATGGGTGGGGGATCAAGTGGAGGGGTTATGGAAGAAGCATAAGGTGTGAGTGAATAAATTAGTAGAAAATGAGGAGGCATAGGGTCATTGGGAGGTAGGATGAATGGGGAGGCCCAGGGGAACATCTACAGTTTCCAATGACCTTAGGTCATGCCAACATAAGGGTAAATGACTCCCAAGAGAGCGATGTTTAATATAATGTAAGATATTGGTTGATTAAATCCAAATCCCTAGGCACCTAGGTTGATGGAAAAGGGAGGCTAGGGAGCAATGCGAGGACCCGCTAGGTTTGGTGATAAAGGAGTAGTAAAAATTTATGGAGGAGGTTGAATAGGAGAAATAAGTACCTATATTTAAGTCTTAGCATGAGATTCTTTATACTTTTTCTTTTCTCTTTTACCTGGATCCACTCTAGGCACTATAATAGGAGTAACGAATGGTTCACATTGGACTTTCTTTCCCTTATTCTTTCTATAGGCTTCAATTAGATTAAACGCATCTCGGTCATCCTCTATATTTAGGTATATTTTATCATCTTCCTCTTGTTTGTGACCATAATTAATGTTGAGGTGAGCTAAGTATCTCACCAAGTGGTCCTTGATCATTCCCCATGGGTCCTAATCTCATGGCTCAACTTTCCCTAAGGCAAATGATTCTCTCCCTATCACCATATTTTAGAGAGGAGGGAAGACCTTGCACACATGGTGCCAAATGTTAATTGGGAGATAAGCGAAAGCCCTTTATTGGAGACTAATACATAAGCAGAAGATGGCCTCCACTAATTGGTGTATAATCTCCTACTTTACTAGATGTTTTGAGACATACTAAGTAAAGTAGAGGGGTTCTTTGAGAATTCATACAACTTAAACTAAAATTTCCTCCCAATAATACTAGTAGTCATCTATGGCCACAAGGGAGTCTCTTATTTATTTAGATAAACAAGGAATATGGGCCCCATTAATTACATTGAATACCACTAGGTAGAAGGACTCACATATATCCCATATATGGTTCATGTAGTATTTTCCATACAACTTGTATAAGACCACATGGACCATCAAGCCTCTAATTACCCACATAAATAAAGTAGATGGTTTAAAGGTGAGCATCCCATAGACGGTGTCTATGAGTTAAATCATCATGTAGAAATAATTTCCTTCCTAGGCATCTTCTATTGCCTTGACCATGTTGAAATTAACCACCCTTCCTAGGTCGAGGACTTGGGATCCATCCAAAATCATTTGGAATAGGGGCACACATAATATGTTAACATGTAATCAATATGGGGATCCAAATAATTGGTTCAAAAAAATCATTAAAACATGATCTTCTCCTTGAAGGTGTGGATTATATATGCATTGGTGTCTTCCTTATTTACTCACTTAGCATCTAGGTTCTCAGCCTAGTTCTTCAAGAAATTATGAATTAGGTAGATGTCATTATATATATTTACCACTATTGCATCATATGTGAAGGTGTACTCCAATAGATATTAATAGGTCTTGAAGGTGGGTCTTGAAATGTCTACAATCTAATTCCTAGATGTGGTCGATTAAACAATGCCATGAATGCCATTTAACAGCTACCTAGCTATTAGAAGTAGTTTTCTCAACAAGTTATCACAGGGGACCACTTCAAGATTGAATTTAGTCCTATTCAACCCACATTTTTCATATGCTTATAGGGCATCTTTGAATTCTACTTCTTCCTCATTATCACTACTAAATTCTTAGGGTACATGGTCGATAGTCTTAAACATTATGTTGTAGTGTTTGATATGAGTTAAGCCCTCTAGGAAGTGAGTTCCCTAGTATTCTAGGCCTTGGGATTTGAGGAAGAGAAAACCATTGTAGCATGATGGAAACCTATGGAAGAGAATTGAGTGTAAGGGAAGATGCAAGGGATAATTAGGAGTAGAAGGCAAGGAATCAAATTTTTGAGAGTGTGAGAGTGATAATCGTCAACAAGTTTTCTCAAGATACCTATAAATAAACACATTCATCCCCCTAAATTAATGACATTTGGTGACTATCTTGTTGTAGACTCAATCTTCCCCTTAATTACCTAATCTGGAGTTAAATTTCGATCTCATGATCATGCACCACCTATTAGATCCAATGAGGACAACACGACATTTTTAAATTTTCCAATCAGGTCTAGCTTCTCATTTTATTAATTCATATAACATGGTATGCATGTGGCCACATCATATTTAAATCTTCTTAGCAATATTCTATTTTATACCACATGTCCTTTATTTATTGGCCTTCATAATAATGATAGGCACCTAGGTATGGCCAATCAGTTTGCTCTCATACACTTGGGATAGTGAAATGCTAATAGGGGACACTTAACATCCTCTGATTAGCCCTTATAACTCCACCTGTACTTAATTTTGACCACCTTGGGCCTTCAGGTGCCTACATGCTAATATGCATGGTTATGCCACATGGCATGCTATGATACATCATTCCCTCTTATGCTCTGACATCTCTATCAGATTAGGGAGGCTAACAACTCTAATAACATGTCACATGGTGCTTCATCATTATGTCAAGATCTCCTGAGATATGACATCTCTATTATAACTGGGAGACTAACATGTCTGACATAAAGGCACATGGATTATTCTAATTATTTCAAGCTTTTTGGGGCTCCAACATCTCTATCAGGACTAGGAAGCTGATGCATCTGACACAAGGCCAAATGAATTCTTCTGATTGGTCATGTTTTGGCATCACTAATAGCTACCTATGTATCATCCATTTTTTACACTATTTACCTCTGTGAAAACCATTAAAATGACTAATTAAAAAATAAAATAAGTGTTACCAATTAAATGCTCATCTAGCTAAAAACTAGACTCCCAAGTTTCACATATGACTCTAGGGCCTAATACTCTAATAAGGGACTGAGACTTCAATGATTTCTAATTGAGAACAATCTCAAGAAATTTAGCACATTAAACTTCCTAAGTAAGAAAAAGTGTAACTTATTCATAGAGTATCACTACGATTCGATGTGGTAATTATCAAAAGTTATTAGGGTTCCAAGCTCAAGTCGATCAACCATTATAAATGCACCACATGCTTTGCGAAAACCAAGGTGATGAAGGATTTTAAAGATTCACTCTAAATGAAGCTAGCAAGAGTGAGATAAAGGGCTTAAGACATATGAATCACATTATTTTTTAAAAGAGACTTCCCCTATTTTTATAAAAAGGGGGTGTGTTGGCCACAACAAATGGTGAATTCCTTGGGGATTGTGGTGTCAAGGACTTAGAACATGAGCTTTTAATCCCCATTCCTGCAAAAAAATAGACTATAAGAGATATATTTAAACACATCAAAAAATAAGGTGTCAAAGTCATGTATAACAAGTGACATACTGAGTTTTTATCTTATCAAAAACCACTTGTGTGTGTAAGAAGTGATTTTAAATTGACTTATCCCATTTTTTATTTTATTCAAGAAATTGAGGTCAAGTTGGCCTTAAGATTTTATTAAAGGAATTAATGGTTTCATGCCTTAGAGGGGAATGGTGCAGGCATTGCTCCACTTCTATCCAAACATCCATAGCCCCGATAGAGATACCTCTAGTCCTGTTCAAGGCCTTGCTCCACTTTTAAATACATTGGAAAGCTTGAGATGGAGGATACCTGAATAGACCTTTTGGGGAAAACTTAGAATTTATGTTTTGCATTTTTTGTACAATCTTCTTTCATAGTTCTTTGTGAAGAGATTTATCAGTCCTATCCATTGAGGGTTTGGGACCAAGCTAAAAGTGATAGGATGTTTGGGAAGCTATGAATGCCCAATAAATTTCACATTGGTTTGGGTGATCCTATCCTTTTTATAAGATGTTATATTATGTTTAACTTGGTGGCCTATGTTGGGATGTGAGTTGTTATAAAATTCACTTTTTTTTAGAATCATTTCCCTTCGAGATCTGACATGTAAAATACCAAATTACCATCTCTGATTTCATTAAAGCAATGGGCTCAACCTTGGCATTAAGCAAATCAATGATACCTTTCATGCTTTGGTTATCGTTTGAAGTGGCTACTAAATTTGAGTCCTCTAAAGGACTCCTTTTAATGGTGGGTGATTTCTTGATTTCAAACAAGGACCATGTTTAGGAAAAGGCTATGTAAGGGGAAATGAACATCATATGGATGCAACAACATCAAAATAAAATAAAAGTGGCAAAAAACAAACACACAACAAGAAAAACAAAAACACCACTAAATCAAACTAGTCTAATATATACAATACCACCCTTTGTTGAGCTTACTTCAAAATTATGTTGGAAGGGATAACTAAGAAGCAATGCTTTAGGATTTGCCTATTTACCAATAGTGGAAGGTTTTTACCTTCAAGTTCGTTGAGGTGAAAGACATTTTGGCCCAAGATCTCAACTATCTAATAAGGTTCGATCCATAGAGGATCAAACTTTGAGTGTCGCCCTTTATTTTTTTAGCCTTATCCCACATTGATATGAAATCAAAGATTCTAAAAGTTTCGATCTTATCCCTTTTACCAAACCATAATTTGATAGTACCTTGATGTTTCATGAAGATTAATAGAGATTCATCATGGGCTTCCTCTGACTAAATGATTTTTAGGAGCCTGGAGTTTACTTTATGATCTATTTCTATGAATCGATGCATGCACGTATTATTTGGAAGGCTAAGCATGACAAACATTATTGGATCCAATCCATAAACTAAAAGGAAAGGAGAGATTTTGAGGGATTGTTTATACATGGTGGAGTCAGCCCATAAAGCAAAATTTCATAATGAGTGTCATTCTTGGGGTTTCTCCCTTATAGACTTCATGAGGGCATCTATTAAATTCTTGTTGGTTGACTCTACCAATCTATTTCATTTTAGATAGTGATTGGATGAGAACCTTAGCGTGATACTATTGTCATAGGCCCATTTTGTAAACTCTATAAATTAGAAAGCAGAACAATTATCATATACCAAAAGACTAGGACCCCAAATGGGGTGGTTATGTTGTTCTCCATGAATGTCATGACTTAGACAGTAGTAATTCACCTCATTACGGATGCCTAAAATCATCTTGTCTAATAATACATGTCTATGAGAACAAACTTGTGGCCAAGTGATAAATTGGGTTTGATGACTCTAATGAAATCCAACCCCCATTGGGAAAATGGTGTTGATTCCACCACACGCTGTAGTGGAATTATTGCATGAGTTTACATCTTGAAAAAGGTTTGGGATTGATAAACATATTCTTGGTTTTTTTTGTAGTTGGTATTTTTGCTATTGGATGTCATTTTTTTCTCAACATATGCCTATAGACTACATGTCATGTATGTTTCCTTTTTTTAGATTTTATTATCTTATCTTTTGGTCTAAAGATGTAAAAGTGTTTTGAGCCCTTCCAAAAACTTACTTTTACATCATATAAAAAAATATTATTTTCAACTAATCCTAACCTTATATTTATGAGTTAGATCGATCAAACCTTAAACATTGCATGATAATATATTCATGAAAATTTATCAATGCTCATATTATCACCTTGAAGGCCCTTTATACCTATAACCATTATGTAAAATAAATTAATAATAAAAATATTTTTTATTAAAAATCTTCAAGTTGTTATAATGACCATCGTTTCTCACCTTGAACAATCGTTCTCCTTTCCTTCTACAAAAGGGCTTCATGATTGATGGCCATATTATTTTCAAGAGAGTAAAGCCTAATCATCAACATGGAGCCCATCACCTCCATTTGAGGTTGTGAGACAAAAAAAACTATCCAATGGATAAGAAATAAATTTAGCACCTTGGAGGGTGCTCGACACTAATAGATATAGAGTGATCCGAGACACTTTGGGGGTGAATGGATGCTTAAAGGCGGTGACCACAACATGAGGGGGAGGGTTTGTAGCTTGAGCCCAATGGTTTGCGACTTTGGTGATGTTTGAAACCAAAATTCAAAGGGGCCATGAGTGACGAATTGCTTATGAACTAGCAATCTATATTCTAATATATATCCCCTTGCCAAGTTGTGGTGGTTATTTATCATGTATCCCCTAAGTATAGTTAATAAATAATCCTTGGTAAAATGATTTCAATTATTTATTCATAGGGTTGGCAACATATTAGCTTTAGATCCCTTGATGAGTCCTCATCTAGAATGGATTAATAATATGATATTATGTCATAAATTTTAACTTGGAAAATTTACCTTAAAGTTATTTGTGTTCTCTCTCATGTCTTAATTTATTGGATTTATTCATTCAGAAATGTATTTTAAATGGTTGGACTACCTTGAATTTCATAAAGTAATGTAAAATTACCACTAGAAACAACATAAGGTGTCCATTGATCATAATCATTATTCCACTGCAAGCATATTTTTTGCATGAAGGTATTTTTGGAGATGGGTTTAACTTGGAGTTTTCTCCATTGCTTCTTAATTTGAGTATGACGCTTGATTCACCAGCTATTTATAAGTTTTTTGAAAGAGCTAATAAAAATTACCAATCAATTTATATTGATGTGGTGATTTTTCCAAAGATTCGCTAATAGCATTATACTTAAACTCTAGGGTTTGCCAAGATTTTATAGTAATCTTCTAGGGGTCCTTTCTTAAAATTATCCAAGATTTCAATTAACAAACCATACCAACCAAAATATAATTATTACCTTAAACATTTAAAAACAAAATATAGTATGATCATGAAGATATGTTGTGATTAGTCAGTTTGTTTTTTATGAATTGTTTAAAATAAGTATCTTGTGTGTCATTATTTCTTAGAGAAAATAAATTTATTTTTTGTTTAGAATAATTATGTGGTAAATACCAACTAGATAATATAATAAACTGAGTATAACAAAATTTGTGATAAAAAACTAGAGTATAGAGTATAAACCGACTGTGGGGCCATATGGCAAGACAACTGTAAAAGTGAGGATGGCATATTTAACAAGAATATTCAAAACATTTTCATATTATGAAAAATATAAACTATATAGTAAGGTATGCCAAAATGTCTTAACTATATCCATAATTAGTAATGGTCTTTCAAATATTTTTATTTCAATTAAAAAACTATGCCAACCATAATAAAATTATTATCTTAAACATTTGGAAACAAAATATAGCATGAAAACCGCACTATAGTTTCTATGGTTGGTTATGTTTTCAAAATGTGAGCCTCACAGTTGATTCATCTATATCTTATTTATTAGGTTTATATACAATAGGTGTGAGGGCTTCTTGATTAAGTCAGGAAGTCTTCCAACTACTAGATTATGTTTTAGCTTTACCAAAATAAATAATTAAATGTATGTAACATGATCAAGATTCAAGATGAGCCTGAAGGAGAGGTTGATAGAAATACATATGGTAAGATCATATGAAGTACTTAGTATAAATTTATAAGTCTCTCAAAAGACCAACTAAATAATATAATAAATCAAGTATAGCAAAAATTGTGATAAAAATAAGAGTATGGAGTATAAATTGACTATGGGTACATAGGGAAAGACAACTATGAAAAGTGATGATGACAACTGAAAAAAATATTCAAAACATTTTCATAGTTTTAAAATTATAAACTATATAATAAATTTTCCAAAATTTCCTAACCACATCCATACTGGCCTTTCAAATATTTATTTATTTTAATTAACAAACCATGCCAACCAGAATATAATTATTACCTTAAGCTTATTATGTCCTAAGTTATAAGTGGTCCTTAACATATTTATAAAAATGAGTAAAACAAACACTATTTCTTATATTTGGTTTTAATGACTAAAAACATAATAATAAATAACTAAAACTATAATTATAAAATTGTAATTTGAAATTGTTATGTCTTTAAGGCCTAAAAAACCAAGTAGTATTATAAGAGGTTAATAACAAAAAATACTTCACATCCCAAATTATCAAACCTAATGTATATTTTATTTCTAACATTAAATACAATATAGGTGAAATTAAATCTATGGGGTTCAAGGTTAAGATATTTCCCAAATTTTTAGTGAATTGGCACTGACATATTGAAGAGCCAAGTTAAATTTTAATTTTAGTCTAATACATCACCTATGAGATTAATGGAAGTTGTTTGAATACATATGTGATGGTTTTCTCAAATTTTCTAGTCATTTATACAAGCTATTGGCAGAATTCAAAATGTTGGTCTAATATAGATACTTATAGTTTATTACACTAGATACCTCAAAGAAGTCTGGTATAAAATATCAAGGGAACACCAAAATATACTTGTGCATCTCTATAATATAGTTTACAACTATTAGATACATGTTATCTTAATCAAATAAAACACAAAAATACAAGTAGTTGTTATAAACTAACAAGGGAACACCATAGTATACTTATGCATATCTATAATATAGTTTATAACTATTATAGACATGTTCTCTTAATCAAACAAAACACAAAAATACATGTTTTTCTAATCAATTATTATCACTTTTCCATCAAAATTAGAGCAACTCAGTATTAATTATAAAAATGCAATCTAGATGCATGAATCCATGGAAAATTATTGGGGATCACAAAATTTGTTGTTCTTCCTCAATCAACCCCAAATTTCAGATTTCAACATGCCATTTTTTTTCATTTTATTCTTCGTTCATATCGAGTAAATTGATCTATAATATATAAAGAGAGGCATTTTACAATTTATTTCAAGGTGGACCTTATAGAGGATACAACCTTAAGGAATTGATCCCTTATAATAGGAACTTCTTTAAGTATATTAAATCGACCAACAGTGTCAAAAGTGTATAGGGGTATTTTATATCCTTGCACTTCTACACATTAATATTGATCTTCATTAAAATAAAAATAGTTATCGTTATGTTTAATATTTGTCATCAAGTTCCAACCTGTGAACTTTTCCCCTATAAATGATTGTTTTGTGAAATAAAAATTATCAAGGGTAAAACATATTAATTTTCTAAACCTATAATATTCTTGAATGTACGTTGTTCTTTCTTGAGATTTATTTTTCATTAAATTCATTTCATACAACATGGGTAAAAGGTTGCATAAGGTCAATAATGTCTCTATATCATATAACTAAACCAAAATATCCAAAACTTTTTGTAATGTGTGGTGACATTCATCCATTTTTCACATCAATCACTAATATTATACATATATTCTATGTGCTAGTCCACAAATGGAAATACATCAAAGTATCAACATTCTTAAGTATCTTGTTTCCTTGTGTTAAACCTTTAGCAAAATTTTGAAATTGTAAATTTTTTTAAGACTTATACAAAAGTATAAATGCATTTCAAAAATAAGATCTTCAACTTCTGAGACTAATGTAGACTTGATCACAATTTTGAATGCCAAATTGATTATATGTGCCATGCAATGAATATCAATCATATATGATGTACAATAATTTTTTAGCTTTACACAAAGACCACTTATTTTACATTGCATAATTGATGTTCCATTAGTCACTAAAAGAGTAATTTTTTTTTCAATTGATAAATCATTCATGCCACCAACCTCTTTCAAACTATTCATGACTAAATTAAAAAGGTTTTGAGAAGTTGTATTTTCTTTCATATTATGAATGGAAATAAAATGAAGTTGACAAACATGGTTCACAATAGTGTAAAGATGCATACACACCCAAGAAGTGCTATCAATGGCTATAACTTCATCTAGTGATAATGTTATGTATTTTGAAAGCCTTGTCTTCTCTTGAAGATCTACCTTTTCTAATTTAGTACGACAATTAGCCCATTCCCAACCACTTGTAACTAACCAATGAGTATTTGGAAAGTTTTTAATGTCGTGATATTATAGCATGTCATTATATCCTAGATAATTGGTCATTGATCGACCTTTGTTTAAAAAGTGAAAAACAAGCCAAAGTTTTACAGTCTTTGATAGTTAGATGATTCATATCATTTTTATAAATAATGCTACAATGTTTCTTCCACTTTCATGAATATTTTGTTATTTTTATAGGTATTCATAATATTCAATCACATACCTAACATGAAGAGACCCTTCTTTTATTCCCCATCGTATCAATAATTTCTCCACTTCATTTATAATTTTTACTTCGTACACTTCCCCACATGATTTTATATGGTATTTAGTTTTAGCTACAAGCATTCATCCCTACCAAGTTTCCAACTACATATCTTGCATCTACACTCTTTTGATGGCTCATTAGTGGCTTCATTAAAAATAAGTTCAATGAAAAGATATTTAAAAACCCATCTGGATTGAAAACTGCTTGAAATTTCCAATTCATGTGACTTCCTCTTTTTGGAGCAATGACAAATTTCATGAACTAATTATGAGGTTGAATTAACAACACTTTCAGAAATAGATTGTCTTAAATATGCTATTTCAAGATCATTGACATTGTTACTTGCAAATTTTTATTGAAAGTGATTAGAAACATGTTGAACATGATATTGATCATGATGAAGAATATTGGGTTTGGGTTGATTTTCTAAACCAATATTTATTTTTAAATGTTGTTCTTTTTTATGTTTATCGAAATCTGACAATAAGGTATTTCCATTTGATGAACCCCCTGTTAATTTCCTATCACTCAAACTAGGAGCAAACATTTTTTAGAAAAAAAACCTTTCAATGTCAACATTATGAATCATCAATACAAAGCACTCCCTTCAAGGATGAAATCACTATTCCACTTCTTGAATTTACTTTTACATTGTCATTTTAAAAGTTGGCACCAAAAAAAGAAATTATACCAACACATTTATTCAAAAAAAAATTGAAAAAAAAATTACAAAAATATCCATTTGAAAATGATATTGTAGATGGAATCTAAATCTACACAATCTATAAATTTATAAATTACAACTTGAACCAAACCACAATTCACTTAAAAATTCAAAACATAAAAACATGGACCAATATAAATTTATAATGGCATGCTAAAAAAATTTAGTGACTATTTTGATGTACCTTAGATCTTTATTTTTATGGTTGTATAATAATAGTGACTCTAAGAAGCAACAAATATTTCTAAGACGTGATAGGGGTTTTTACAAGTTCTAGAAATAATCTACAAGTCAAGTAATGAATGATACACTAATTAAATATCTAAGTTATCAATTATATGTATATGTGAATTAGCTTTAAAATAATATAATCTAACTTATCCAATAGAGTAAAGCCTGCAGAAGAGGTAATCTCTTGATATCGCTTTTATATCTCTATAGCACAAAAAAGAGAAAAAGAAATGAAATGAAACAAAGTAAGAGATGGGAAAAATAGAAATGAAAATGAAAATAAAACAATGAAAAGTAAAATATAATGACTATTCTAACTAAGAGCAAATAAAACAACAAACAGACATACTCATAATTTAATGCCAAATATCATAATTTAATGGTCGATCTTAGAGTAGTCTTTGTAGAGACTTTCAAAGGTTTGTAATCAATTTATATTAAGCACTGTACATGATCTTACCATATGTACTCAATTTTTTTACTGATGTCATCCTCACTATTCATAGTTGCCTTGCTTTATGGCCCCATAATCAGTTTATTATTTATACTCTATATTCTGATTTTTTGTCATAGTTTTTTTTATACAAAGAACAAATTGAATAAATAAAATAAAACATCAGGATAATTTCAACCATATTTCTGAGTAACCTAAAAATACCCATTTCACATATTTTGAGAACATATCAACCTTTATTCACATATGTGAATGGAATAACTGTGTGCGTTCAAAATCAGTGAAAGAAACAAAATCCTTTTTTTTAGGGAAAGGATTTGTAGATATACACAAAATTTTCAAAAAAACCAACATGCACAGTGTTTTGAGAAAATATATTTAAAGAAATGATTTTTGGGGAACATATCATTGTATTTATTCATTTCAATACAAAATACTGTGTATGCAAATAACTGATCTCAATCTTCAAAAGAAAATTAACACAAACCCATACCTTGTAGTTGCAATCAAAAGGAAACCAACTTCGAAATCATCTACACCTTTGTTTCCAACCTATCATCCCAATCTTTGGACTATTAGAGCTTCACTTCTTCCAATAGATTGCATCAGTGAATAAAAAATTTGATAAACCATCACATATGTATTCAATGAATTTACATTCAATCCCATGGGTAATGTGTTAGACCAATCTTAAAGTTTTCCTTGGCCCGCCCCTCAATATGCCAATGCCAATTCACTAAAAAATGGGATAAGATCTCAAGCTCGATCCCCTTAACATTAATTCCACTTGCACCACATTCAATGCTATAAATAAAAATACATTACACCTAGTCAAATATTTATTATTAAGTTTTTTAGTTATTAAAACTAAATATCATGTTTATTTTATTCAATTTTTTATAAATGGTGGTAACAATAATTCAAAACATTTTCATAGTTTTAAAATTATAAACTATATAATTAAGTCTGCCAAAATATCTTAACCATATCCATAATTGTCCTTTTGAATATATTTTTATTTCAATTAATAAATCATGCCAACCAAAATATAATTATTACCTTAAGCTTATTGGGTACTAGGTGGTTCTCTCTCTCTCTCTCTCTCTCTCTCTCTCTCTCTCTCTCTCTCTCTCTCTCTCTCTCTCTCTCTCTCTCTCTCTCTCTCTCTCTCTCTCTCTCTCTCTCTCTCACACACACACACACACACACACACACACACATGCATGCACGCACACGCGCACGTGCACACACACACACACACACGTGTGTGTGTGTGTGTGTGTGTGTGTGTGTGTGTGTGTGTGTGTGTGTGTGTGTGTGTGTGTATTCTTGGTTATTCTATGCTAACCCATACATGTATTGTATCATTTCTTAGTGAATTAAAACTATATAGACATAGTAACTATGGTGAATCTATGTCCCAAAATAGGATCGAGTATAATTTATAAGGTAATTAGAAGCACATGTATAAGAAACTGTTTAAATTGAAGATATTTGACCTATGTACATTTTAATATAATTATTTGTTTTCAAAATTAAGAAAACCTACTTATAACCTTTTGGATATAAATAGCCTCTAAAATTTTCCCTTCCCTTTGTTAGTGACTTGAACCTTTGGGATAATACTCAAGCTATGACATGGATCATGAAGCTATTTGAGTAGCATATTTATATTGTTATATTCATTTTATTTTATATTTAGTCTTTTACTACATTATACTATATTCTTTTATGAATATTAATTATAGTAGTGGATGTGAAATATGTAAAGTTTTGTGAATATTTAAATAGTTGTGGTTTTGCTTATTCATAGCTAATTTATGAACTATTTTAGTATTTTACTTGCTTCTTTCTATTGTACTTGATTAATAATTATGAAAAATTAAAGTCCAATTTAATGTTTGTTTACTAAATAGGTTAGAATTAGTGAGTGGGTTAATTTTATTACAACATTTATTGATTTTAATTGATTTAGTGTCAAGCAATAAGCAGATTGTTGTAAATGATTTTAATAGTAATATAATGTGATTAAAAATGTAACAATTGGTTAGCCCAGTGGGGTCTAAAAATTCAGATGATTAAAATATACACATCATTGTAATAACATAGATATAATAAATGATGGTTTAAAAATAGGTGTTGGCTCATATTTTGGCCGAGTGACAGTTGGTATTCTTGCAAGTGTGGTGGTTAGATTTCCACGTGTAGCTTCATTAACAAGTTTTATGACATGGTGTAGACTTATAAAATGACATTTGGAATGTCATTTATAAAAAATGAGTTGACATGTTCATGTTGAGTGTAAGTGTTCCTACACAACTTTACAGGAGTGCATAGAGGTATTATAATGCATGTGCAAGTGATGCATGATACCATAAGGTAATGCATGGGGTGTGGAGTTTATAAGAGATTATGTAGTATACTATAAGGTGATGCACAAGATAAATAAGGTATCACATGACTCTATGTATGACATGAGGTACCAAAATTTTGAGACTTTAAATTCTTAGTGAAGAGTGCATAGAGATACATGAAAGCTATGCACAAACTAGTAACTTATTACAAGTTTTAGTGGGACAGGTGCTTTGAAGTTGAAATGTTACTATAGGATGGTTTATTATTTACTGGTTCTAAGTCTTAATGGTGTAATTTAAAAATGAGTTAAAATTTATGGTAAAAAATACCTAATTTATATCTCTTGTAAAACTAGTCCTCCATTTCTTTGGAAAACCAACTAATTGAGCAAAGGCATTCATTGTCTTCCAATTAATCATATTGAAACTACCATAAAATATATGTTGTTCACTCTAAAATCCTACTCTAAAAACATTCATGAGATTGGGTGTTTTCAAATCGAAGAGTGGGAATAATAATGTACTTTCATCCTCCATTTTAGGACTAATATTAGATCAGCCCAGGGCATAGTTGTAGGTATTTGGCTTCACTATTGAACCTATATGGAATAGTCTCCAAGATATGTAATGCTACAACCAAGGATTTAATACTAATTTTTTATATTATGAGTTAATTATTTGGTTCTACTATTAATGTCAATGTATTTAACTTTACCATTTTGAAGGGGAGGTATTTCGGGTTCCAAAATAAACACAAAAATTGAGGGAATAGTAAGGCAAGAAAGAGTGTTTCTAGATTAGAATGAGATTAATGTCTCAATAACCAAAACTAGTTCATCTACCATAGTTATACCATTATGTTTTGAGTTTCATCGAGTGTTTTAACTCAAAACTAAACAATTGGAAGAGTTTGGGGAAAGCAAGAAGAATGCTTAATTTATGAAGCCCTAACTAAGTACCAATATTTAAAATTCCATAGTAGATAACACATAGACCTCCAATACAACCTATAGACTAACACATATATTATGAATATTGTGAAGAGAAGGATAGGGTTTCACAAATAGGTTATAATAGAAAATCACATTATAACAATTGCATTCATTAAATGACATAGCACTAGTTCAATTATATTAACGCTAGCATTCATTAAAAACTAGAGATGATAGATATTTTGACACGTAGATCATACATTTTACATAAAGCTAAAGATTGCATTTGTTAAAAATAAGTCTTTTTCACAATAACATCGATCATATCCAAATTTTCACTATTTGAAAGAGTGAAGGAAAAAGCAAGTGAAATCTTAACTTAATACTGACATTACTTTGGAGCTAAGAATTGCCAACCTTAAAAAATAATGCAATTACACCTTTATAGATGAGGATGGGGCTCGCCTCGAAGTAGCACAAGATTACCATCCTAGGACATTATGCATACTCCTTTTTATTAAAACTACATAATTCAAAAAAAGGGAGAAAATCCCCTCTGCTCACTCCAAAAATATTTATAGGGGACCACTTAACCAATACATGAAGGAGGCATAAATGGGTCAACTCCCAATTATTTTGACTTTGCTTCCTTAGCTTCAAGTGTTTCTACCATGGGGTCAAATTCCTGATCCAACTTGGCAAGGTACATTAAAGGCTCTCTAAATATCATCTTTGACTGGGTAAAGAGCCTTTGGTAAACATGGAATGGAACCTACATAGACACCTTTGTTAGGATCCTCTCCTAAGAGTACAATTGATTACTTTTATATAAGCAACTAAACACATAATTAAACCAGAAGTAATAAGTAACTAGAAATCAGAAACAACAAAGAATAGGAGATATGAGAAAGAATACAATCTGTATTAACACTCTTCCAAAAGGAAATACAATGAAGAAATATCACTCTTCCCACACCTCATGGATGTCCAGTAATTCTCCTTCAAGAGTTTTCTCTCTCTTAGTTACAATCAACAATCAACTCAATACCGAGTTGTTGTTCCCTCCAAGTGACAATCAACTCAACCATTATTGCCTACTCTCAGTAGATCTTCTTGATCTTACACTCTACAGATCTTCCTGATCTTGCACCATGTAGATCTAATTTATCTTGCTTACATTACAATACAGCCCCATGGGTCTCTTCAATAGATCCCAAACCAAACAATAATTAGAAACGCAGACTCAAGACTAAAATTAGTCTTTACATGCAAACTAACTGTTCGTCTAAAATTAGAATAGTTCTAGAATGCACAAATGACTAATGCCAGTCTCTGTCTATTTGGAGATGACCGATGTCCGCTGATGCATAATCGATGTCGACAGCTTCCAGTCTACTCCTGACTGATGTCGGCAGTCTGATTGATGTCAATAGCTATGTAAACCAGCAACCTCCACATTTGCATTTCAGTGAAGCTTTTAGCTCCACAACTTAACAATCTCCCACTTAGAGATAAACAGTTGCACCTATACCTATACAGCAACATCCTCTAATTTGTTTTTGGCTTGTATCCCCATCTTCAAGTTCAATCTTAAAGACCAACAAAATTTGAATGAAGATTCAACTTCTCCTTTGTTCCCAGCTTTGTTAACATATCTGTAGGGTTCTTATCTATATGGATCTTTTCCAGCTTCAACTGTCCATCCTCAAATACATGTCTAATGAAGTGGTACCTAAGTTGTATATGTTTGGTTCTTGAATGAAAGGCTAAATCCTTTGCCAAATGAATTGCTCTTTGACTATCACTGTACAATTTGCAACTCTCTTGCTCCTTTCCCAACTCTTCCATAAACCAAGTCATTCATATCATTTTCTTGCTAGCCTTTATGACTGCAACAACCTTCTAAATCTCTGAAATCTAGCTAACTGCCATTCCACCAAAAGTGAACACATATCCTATGGTGCTTCTCCTGCTATCCAAGTCACCTGCCATATCTAAATCTACATACCCATGTAGAGAAGTGTTTAACCCTACATAGCATAAATACCTGTTGTTGGTCCCTCTTAAACATCTAAGTCAGATATCTGAGAATCCATTAAACTGCTTTTCAGTGCTTCTTTGCTGGATTGGCCATAAAATTGCTGACAACTCCCACTGCTTGGGAAATATCAGGTCTAGTACATACCATGTACTCAACCTCATCATGTGATTTATGACACTATTCTGTGCTCAACTTGAACTATCCAACCATAGGTGTGCTTACCAGTTTTTCATCCTGCAAATTGAACCTCTCCACTTCCTTATTCACGTAATCCTCTTGAGACAAAATCAACCTATGATTTTTCTTGTCTCTACAAATACTCATGCCAAGGATTGTTGCTCCTAAATCCTTCATGGCACATGTCTGAGCTAATTTTACCTTTAGTTCAGTAATCTCTTGCATGTGTGAACCTGTAACAAGCATATCATCCACATATAGTAACAGGATAATGTAGCTACTATTATCCAACCTAGTAAAATAAACACAATGGTCACATTGACATTGACTAAAGCCATGTTTTGTCATAAACCTGTCAAACCTTAAATACCACTGTCTTGTAGCTTGCTCAAGACCATATAACTTGGCCTTCTATCTCACCTGTCCATTCTCTCCTTCTTTAACTTGTAAATCCATTCATTTTGTAGTGCTTTCTTTTTGACTGGCAACTCAACCAAATCCCACGTTTGGTTCTCTTCCAAGGAATCAATTTCCTCATTCATGCCATGCTCCCATTGTTTCCTAGATTCTACCTGCATTACCTCTTCAAAACTTCCTAGTTTTCCACCATCAGTGAGCAACAAGTAGTATAAAGAAGGGAAATGATGAATGTGAGGTTTACTTACCCTTTTAGACCTCCTCATGGGTGTTTGAGACTCATTGATAGCTTGTTGTCTGCCCAAATTTTATTCTAACAGTGATCGATCCCAGTCATCTCTCAGTCTGCACTTGACCAATGTTGGTTCCTCCTGATCGACCTGATTGATGTCAGTTCTCACCTGATCGACATTAGTTTCCCCCTGCCTGACATCATCAACTTTAGTCTCCACTAGACTAACATCGATTCCTACCTGATCGATGTCAGTTCTCACCTGATCGATGTTGGTATCTGTGTTTTCCTATGAGTGATGATTTTTACTCGTGAGCTCATTTTGGATCATAACCTTGTCCAAATCAACATTTCCCTACTCAAAATTATTCAACCTCTTGAGCTGATCACTATCCATCACCTTCTCCTTGAAAACCAAGGCTTTCCATTTCTTAAATGTGTCAAAAACATCAGATTTCCACTTTATGCAATAAACCCATACCTTTCTTGTAGCATCATCAATGAAATAAACATCATACTGTGATCCTCCAATAGAAGCTCCCTAAGCTGGTCCCCACATGTCTGCGTGAACAAGCTCCAACCTGTGCTTCTTCTTTGTTGACCCAGTCTTGAGAAACCTCACTTTCTCCTATTTCCCAAACATACAATGCTCACAAAATTCTCGATCTATCAAATCTAAAAGCTTACCTTTTGACTTAAGAACATGCATTCCCTTCTCACCCATGTGACCAAGCCTATAGAGCCACATCTTTGCATCTACATCTAAAGTAGATAAAACAAAAAGAGAATCAGTAATACAAGTAGATAGATAAAGTGTACCTACTTTCTTACCTCTAGCTAATACAAGTGCACCCTTGGAAACTTTCCAAGATTCAGCTGTGAGAGTTACTGTGCAACCCTCATCACCCAGCTTTCCTACAGAAATCAGATTTCTCTTCAAGATGGGTACATGCATGACATCCTTCAATACCCATATGTTGCCAGTCTGCAATTTCAGCTACATTTTTCCTTTGCCAACAATTTGACAAGGCTCACCATCCCCTAAATAAATCTTTTCAAAGTCTCCATGGACATAATCATGGAGAAATTCTCTATTTGGGGTTGCATGGAAAGAAGCACCAGAATCTAAAACCCATGATTCTACCTAACTATCCAAAGAAAATATGAGAGCATCCTGTGCAACAATACCTACATCTTTTGCTTTTTCATTACCTTCATGCTGATCTTCTTTCAACTAACAATCTTTCTTTGCATGTCCTTTCTTTCCACAATTCCAGTAGGTGATACTTCCATTTTTGGATTTGGATCTACTGCCTATCTTTGACCTTGATTTCTCTTGCTTGCTCTTCTCTCTTTGCTTTCCCCTACTTTCAAGACTTAAATCATTACCTGATGTTTCCCCTATGTTTTTTTTGCAAATTTATTCATTCAAGATTACACTAACATCATCAACTTTCAAGATATTTGAAGTAGATGCATTATTACTTACTGCCATTACCAAGCTGTGCCAACTTTCAGGTAAAGAGCATAAGATTAAAAGAGCCTCAATTTCATTATCAAAAACTATTTTGATTGAATTTAACTGGTTTACCAAACCATAGAAATCACTAAGATGACTATATACCGATCCACCTTCCTACATTTGCAAATTAAATAATTGCTTCATAAGAAATACCTTATTCGAAGCTGAGGGTTTTTCATATAAATTTTCCAAAGATTTCATTAACTCTACCATTATCTTTGCCTGTGATAAGTTGGAAATCACAAACAATGCTAGGCTCAACCTTATAGATCCCAGAGCCTTTCTATCAAGAACATTCCATTCTTCATCTTGCATATCTGTGGGCTTTCTTGAAACCCCACCCAATGGTAAATATAGATCTTTCTAATAAAGATAATCTTCTATCTGCATCCTCCATGATTGATAATTCTTGCCATTCAATTTTTTCATTCTTATTACTTTCTTCTGTCATTGCTTTACTCCCACTCAAACAGAAACCTCTGTGAGTGACCTGTAATCAACAAAACACTAACACGCTCTGATACCACCTGTTAGTGAACCAAGCTCTGATACCAATTGTTAGGATCCTCTCCTAAGAGTACAATTGATTAATTTTGTATAAGCATCTAAATGTAGAATTAAACCAGAAGTAATAAGTAACTAGAAATCAAAAATAGCAAAGAATAGGAGATACGAGAAACAATACAATCTGTATTAACACTCTTCTAGAAGTAAATACAATGAATAAATCTCACTCTTCCCACACCTCATGGATGTCCAGTAATTCTCCCTCAAGAGTTCTCTCTCTCTTAATTACAATCAACAATCAACTCAATACTAAGTTGTTGTTCCCTCCAAGTGACAATCAACTCAACCGTTGTTGCCTACTCTCAGTAGATCTTCTTGATCTTACACCCTACAGATCTTCCTAATCTTACACCCTGCATATCTAATTGATCTTGCTTACATTACAATACAGCCCCATGGGTCTCTTAAATAGATCCCAAACCAAACAATAATTAGAAATGTAGACTCAAGACTAAGATTAGTATTTACATGCAAACTAATTGTTTGTCTAAAATTAGAATAGTTTTGAAATGCACAAATGACTGATGCCGGTCTCTATCTATCTGGAGATGACCGACGTCGGCCTATGCATAACTGATGTCGGCAGCTTTCGGTCTACTCCTAACCGATGTCAGCAGTCTAATTGATGTTGACAGTTGTGTAACCCAGCAACCTCCACATTTGCATATAAGTGAAGCTTTTAACTCCATAACTTAGCAACCTTGACTTTAGACACCCGATTGATGCTCATAATGGAATGGGTTGAGAACTCAAGTACCACTTGAACTCCATCTTTATTTTCCTTGCCCACCTTCATCCTCATAACCTGGTCTAAGTGACCCAGGTGGACCCCAAATTCACTCCTACCCAATATAGTACCATTCAGGTAAAATCTCATAGAGATAGTGACCTCCTTGAAGTATATCAATATACTATTATGTTTATCTTCTAGGGGGTCTATCATAGTTTAGGTCAAACCCAACCTTTCCTCTATTATGGCTCTCATACTCCTAATGTATTTCTGGTACAAGCTCAAATTTGAAGTGGGCATCGACTTCAAATATAAGAACATACCCTTGTTTAATATGATTAATAGCCTCCTATATTTTATCTCAACTAGAGAAATTCTCTCCAAATAGGCCTAAGTTTATTGGATGAATACCCGATGTTTTGCTAGAGTCTCCACCACCTTTCCCAAGGATATAAACAGTTGTAGAAGGGAATGTGTGACATTTCTGACTAACTCAATAGGGAAGGATCTCTTCACCTATGATTTCAAGGATTGAACCTACTTTTGTATGTCTTCCAACAACATTTTTGACATGTTGTAGGTAGCTCTAAGAACTATGAGAGGATCCTCAACTACCTTCTCCTCCCCTATGGAAGTCCTTACATTGGTGACTGAGAACAAATATTGTTGGGTCTGCTAGACCATAAGGCTCCCATATTTCATGAATTCATGTGTGAATATCCTCTACATACTCCTTTTGGTGAAATATAAACGCCGCTACACATCTAGGTCACCTTGTTTTGTCATCTCCAACACCTATGACACTGGGACCATTCCCCAGACTTAGGGAGTTGTTTGTGGGGTGGTAGAGATGGTAGTTATGGATGGGGGATGAGGTCGAGGGTTTATGTAAGAAGCATAAGGTGTGAATGAATAAATCAATAGAGGAGGAGGAGGAGGCATAGGGTCATAGGGAGGTAAAATGAATGGAGAGGCCCAGGGGAGGCCTAGGGGAACATCTACAGTTTCCACTGACCTTAGGTCATGCCAACCTAAGGGGAAATGACTCCCAAGAGAGGCATGTTTAATATAAGGGAAGATATTGGTTGATTAAATCCAAATCCTTATGCACCTAGGTTGATGGAAAAGGGAGGCTAGGGAGCAATGCAAGGACCCATTAGGTTTGGTGCTAGAGGAACAATAATAATTTATAGAAGAGGTTGAATAGGAGAAATAAGTTCCTATATTTAGGTATTATCATGAGATTATTTTTACTTTTCCCTTGGTATTTTACATGGATCCGCTCCAGGTACTGCAATAGAAGGAGTAACAGATGGTTTGGGTTGGACCTTCTTTCCCTTATTCTTTCTATAGGCTTCAATTAGAGTAAACACATCTTGGTCATCCTATACATTTAGGTATATTTTATCATCATCCTCTAGTTGGTGGCCATAATTAATGTTGAGATGAGCTAAATAACTCACCAAGTGGGCCTTGATCATGCCTCATGCGTCCTAATCTCATGGCTCAACTTTCCCTAAGGCAAAATATTCTTGCCCTATCACCATATTTTAGAGAGGAGGGAAGGCCTTATATGTATGGTGCCAAATGGTAGTTGGGAGAGGAGTGAAATCCTTATATTGGTGACTAATACATAAGTATAAGATGCCCTCCCCTAATTGGTGTAAAATCTCTTACTTTACTAGATGGTCTGAGACATACTAGGTCAAGTAGAGGGGTTCTTTGAGAATTCCTATAACTTAAACTATAATGTCCTCCCAATAATACTAGTAGTCATTGATGGCCACAAGGGAGTCTCTTATTTATTTAGATAAATAAGGAATATGGGCCCCATTAATTACATTATATACCACTAGGTAGAAGGACTCGCATATATCCCATATATGGTTCATGTAGTGATTTCCATAGAACTTGTAGAAGACCACATGGACCATAGAACCTCTAATTACCCACATAAATAAAGTATATGGTTTAAAGGTGAACATCCCATCGACTGTGTCTATGAGTTAACTCATCATGTAGAAATACTTTGCTTCCTAGGCATCTGCTATTGCCTTGACCATGTTGAAATTAACCACCCTTCTTAGGTCGAGGACTTGGGATCCATCCAAAATCATGTGGCATAGGGGAACACATAAGATGTTAATGTGTAATCAGTATGTGGATCCAAATAATTGGTTCAAAAAAATCATTCAAACATGATCTCCTCCTTGAAGGTGTGGACTATATATGCATTGGTGTTTTCCTTGTTTACTCACTTGGCATTTAGGTTCTTGGCCTAGTCCTTCAAGACATTATGAATCAGGTAGATGTCAATCTAGATCTTTACCACTATTATTTCATATGTGAAGGTGTACTCCAATAGATTTTAATAGGCCTTGAAGGTGGGTCTTGAAATGTCTACAATTTGATTCCTAGAAGTGGTCGATTAAACCATGCCATGAATGCCATTTTGCACCTACCTAGCTATTAGAAGTAGTTTTCTCAACAAGTTATCACAGGGGAACACTTAAGCATTGAATTTAGTCCTATTCAACCCACATTTTTCATATGCTTATAGGGCATCTTTGAATTCTACTTCTTCCTCATTATCACTACTAGATTCTTAGGGTACATGGTCGATAGTCTTGAACATTTTGTTGTAGTGCTTGATATGAGTTAAGCCCTTTAGGAAGTGAGTGCCCAGTATTCTAGGCCTTGGGATTTGAGGAAGACAAAACCATTGTAGTAGGATGAAAACCTATGGAAGAGTATTGAAAATAGGGGAAGATCCAAGGGATACTTGGTAGGAGTAGAAGGTAAGGAATCAAATTTTTGAGAGTGTGAGAGTGATAATTGTCAACAATTTTTCCTCAAGATACTTATAAAAAAAAACATTCATCCCCCTACATTAATGTCATTTTGTGACTAACTTTTTAAGACTCAATCTTCTCCTTAAATACCTAATCTGGAGTTAAATTTAGAACTCATGATCATGCACTGCCTATTGGATCCAATGAGGGTGACCTGACATTTTTTAATTTTCCAATCAGGTCTAGCTTCTCATTTTTTTAATTCATATAACATGGTATTCATGTGGCCACATCATCTTTAAATCTTCTTATGTATCTACTATTTTATGCCACATTTCCTTTATTTATTGGCCCTCATGGTAATGATAGACACCTAGGTATAGCTAATCACTCTGCTCTCATACACTTGGGATAGTGAAATGCTAATTGGGGACACTTGGCATCCTTTGATTAGCCCTTAGAAATCCACCTATACTTCATTTTTACCACCTTGGGCCTTCAAGGGCCCACCTGCTAATATGTATGGTTATGCCACATGGCATGCTCTGATACATCATGCTCTCCTATGCTCTGACATCTCTATCAGATCAGGGAGGCTAACCACTCTAATAACAGTCACATGGTTATTCATCATTGTCTCAATCTCTCCCAAGATATGACATCTCTATTAGAACTGGGAGACTAACATGTCTGACATAAAGGCACATGGACTATTCTGATTATTTCAATCTTTTTTGGGCTCCAACATCTCTATCAGGACTAGGAAACTGACGTGTATGACACAAGGGCACATGAATTCTTTTGATTGGCCATGTCTTGGCATCATTGATTACTACCTATGTGGCATCCATTGATTACACCATTTACCTCTATGAAAACCACTAAAATGACTAAGTGAAAAATAAAAGAAGTGTTACCAATTAAATGTTCATCTAGCTACAAACTAGATTCCCAACTTCCACATATGACTCTGGGGCATGAGACTCTAATAAGGGACTGAGACTTCGATAATTTCCAAGTGAGAAAAATCTCACAAAATTTAACACATTAAAATTCCTAAGTAAGAAAAAGTCTAACTTCTTCATAGAGTATCACTAGGATTCGATGTGGTTATTATCAAAAGTTATTAGGGTTCGAAGCTCAGGTCGATCAACTATTAAAAATGCACCACATGCTTCAAGAAAACCAAGGTGATGAAGGATTTTAAAGATTCAATCTAAATGGAGATAGCAAGAGTGAGATAGAGGGCCTAGGACATCTGAATCACATTATTTTTTAAAAGAGAGTTCCCCTATTTTTTAAAAAAGGGGGTGTGTTGGCCACAATAAATGGTGACTTCCTTGGGGAAAGTGGTGTCAAGTACTTAGAAATCTATGTTTTTATCCCCTGTTCCTACAAAAAACACATAATACAAGAGATATATTTATACACATTAAAAAATAAGGTGTTAAAGTCATGTATTACAAGTGACATACCGAGCTTTTATCCCAACGAAAACCACTAGTGTGTGTAAGAAGTGATTTTAAATTGACTTATCCTATTTTGTATTTCATTTAAGTAACTGAGCTCAAGTTGGCCTTCAAATTTTATTAAAGGAATTAATGGTTTCATGGCTTAGAGGGGAATGGTGCAGGCATTGCTCCACTTCTATCCAAACATCCATATCCCTTATAGAGATACCCCTTGTCTCGTTCAAGGCCTTGCTCCACTTTTAACTAGGATGGAAAGCTTGAGATGGAGGATGCCTAAATATCCCTTTTGAGGAAAACTTAGAATTTATATTTTGCATGTTTTTTACAATCTTCTTTCAAGGTTCCTTGTGAAGAGATTTATCAGTTTTATCCATTGAGGGTTTGGGACCAAGCTAAAAGTGACATGATGTTTGGGAAGCTATGAATGCCCAATCAATTTCAGATTGGTTTGGGTGATCCTACCCTTTTTATAAGATGTTATATTAAGTTTAACTTGGTGGCCTATGTTGGGATGTGAGTTGTTATAAAATTCACTTTTTTTTAGAATCATTGCCCTCCGAGATCTGACATGTAAAATACCTACTTACCATCTCTGATTTCATTGAAGCAATGGGCTCAATCTTGTCATTATGCAACTCAATGATACCTTTCATGCTTTGGTCATCATTTGAAGTGGCTACTGACTTTGAGTCCTCTAAAGGACTCCTTTTAATGGTGGGCGATTTCTTGATTTCAAACAAGGACCAAGTTTTGGACAAGGCTAAGCAAGGGGAAATGAACATCATATAGATGCAACAACATCAAAATAAAATGAAAGCGGCAAAAAAAAAACACACAACAAGAAAAATAAACACACCAGTAAAGCAAACTAGTCTAATATATACAATACCACCCTTTGTTGAGCTTACTCCAAAATTATGTTAGAAGGGGCAGCTAAGAAACAATGCTTCAGGGATTATCCATTTACCGATAATGGCAGGTTGTTACCTTCAAGTTCTTTGAGGTGAAAGACATTTTGACCCAAGATCTCAGCTATCTAATAAGGGTTGATCCATAGAGGATCAAACTTTGAGTGTTGGCCTTTATTTTTTTAGCCTTATCCCACATTAATACCAAATCAAAGATTCTAAAAGTCTTGATCTTATCCCTTTTACCAAACCATCATTTGATAGAACCTTGATGTTTCTTGAAGATTAATAGAGATTCATCTTGGGATTCCTCTAACTAAATGATGTCCAGGAGCCTGGAGTTTACTTTATCATCTAGTTCTATGAATTGATGCATGAACGTATTAGTTGGAAGGCTAAGCGTGACCAGCATGATTGGATCCAATATATAAACTAAAAGGAAAGGAGAGCTTTTGAGGGATTGTTTATACATGGTGTGGTCAGCCCATAAAGCAAAATTTCATAATGAGTGTCATTCCTTGGGTTTCTCCCTTGCAGACTTTGTGATGGCATCTATTAAATTCTTGTTGGTTTACTCTACCAATCTGTTTCATTTCAGATAGTGATTGGATGAGAACCTTAGCGTGATACTATTGTCATAGGCCCATTCTGTAAGCTCTATAAATTGGAAAGTGAAACAATTATCATATACCAAAAGACCAATACCCCAAACTGGGTGGTTATGTTGTTCTCCATGAACTTGATGACTTCGACAGTGGTAATTCACTTCATTGCGGATGCCTCAGATTATCTTGTGTAATAATACATGGCCGTGAGAACAAACTTGTGGCCAAGTGATAAATTGGGGTTGACAACTCTAATGAAATCCAAACCCCATTGGGAAAATGGTGTTGATTCCACCACAGGCTGTAGTGGCATTATTGCACAAGTTTCCATCTTGAAAAAGTCTGGGATTGATAAACATATTCTTGGTTTTTTTGTAGTTGGTATTTTTACTATTGGATGTCATTTTTTTCTCAACATATGTCTATAGACTACATGTCATGTATGTTTTCTTTTTTTGGATTTTATTATCTTATCTTTTGGTCTAAAGACGTAGAAGGGTTTTCAGCCCTTCCAAAAACTTACTTTTACATCATATAAAAAAAACATTATTGTCAACTAACCCTAACCTTATATTTATCAGTTAAATCAGTCAAACCTTAAACATTGCATGATAATATATTCATGAAAATTTATCAATGTTCATAGTATCACCTTGAAGGCCCTTTATACCTATAACCATTATGCAAAATAAATTAATAATAAAAATATTTTTTTATTAAAAATCTCCAAGTTGTTATAATGACCATCGTTTCTCACCTTGAACAATCACTCCCTTCCCTTCTAAGAAGGGCTTCGTGATTGATGGCCATATTGTTTTCAAGAGAGTAAAGCCTAATCGTCAACATGGAGCCCATCACCTCCATTTGAGGTTGTGAGACGAAAAAAACTATCCAATGGACAAGAAATAAATTTAGGATCCTGGAGGGTGCTCGACACTAATAGATATAGAGTGATCCGAGACACTTTGGGGGTGAATGGATGCTTAGAGGCGGTGACCACGACACGAGGGGGAGGGTTTGTAGCTGGAGCCCTATTATTTTCATTTAATTTTCCTTTACCAATGGTCTGCCATTCATCTCGAGTCCCTGCAAAAACTTAATGCGACTTTGGTGATGTTTGAAAACAAAATTCCAAATACAAACTTTCGCACCTTACCCAAATTCTCTCGTTGAGATATGTAGCATACTCCTTAAATTAAAATCGCTCTAAATTTTGATCATAAAATATGAGAATATAAAATCTATTAAATTATGAAAGTAGTTACAACAAATGCATTTGTAAGTGACACTTCATCCTAACGTTTTCATTATTTTCATTTACATTACAATGTGTTTTAACTCTTCACTCGACCACTCATACGTCCCATGAAAAAGCCGATAGGTTTATGTTTGAGGAATTAAATTTGACCATAATTTTCAGCTCCATGTGATAATGTAGTGGAAAAAAACATACAGGTAAAAATGTAGTATGATAAAAACGCTGTAAAGATAAAACATAATAAAAAAAAATGTAGCGGTATTGGTAATGTCACAAAAATATTGCACAGAGCATAATTGAAACATTTTAGTGATTATCACATTGTTTATTTGTTTTTTTGTTCATTTTGACGATAGTAGTTAAAATTTCATGGTGGAAAAGTCATGCACCAAATTTAAAAGCAAAATAACAAACGAAAATGTGATTTCATGAGTTTGGACCTTTAGTTAAAATTTGTGTCATCTCTGCAACATTACTAATACCACTACGTGCTTTTCTCGTTATGTTTTGTCCTCGTGATGTTTTTTCATACTATGTTTTTGTAATACTACGGTTGTACTGCTATGTTATTTACCACTACGTTTTTATCCGTTTCTTTTTCGTAGGATGCCTAATTTTCATATAAGTTTTTTTATGACTATTATCTACTAGACATTACCTTTCATATGCTAATAAAATTCATTAAAATGATATCAAAAGATAATATATATTATCATTTTTTAAAAAGGTATAAATTACGTTATAAGAGTTGTCATATTTTATTCTATAAAGTGGGGTTTTGTAAAGTCAGGTAATGTAACTCGATATGATCATTGATCCCATTTTAGCTTTTGTGTATAAAGGGTTAAGTAAAAATACTTTGATATATATGGTGGAGTCGATGGTGCAAAATGAGGTTAAATGTTTCTTCATATAGTGTGGTAATGCATTGTGTAGGGAAGAGACGTCCTGTTTCACAATGAGTTTGAACAAAAATTAAATAGTGGAGAAGGAAAAATACATACAAAACATGTAAATAGTGAAATATTTTAAGGTGAGTTGAGTGGTGATGGTGGGCCAATAATTGGTTAGTTTATGTGGCATTTGTTTGACAATGAAAATTATATCGTCAACTAATCAACCATTTTACCTATCATAAAGATTAAGCTGGAATTATACCAGTGTAATAGTAGGGTTATAAGGTTCAATTATGATCCTAAAAACATGAGAGGTTTTTAAAATGTTCTAGAAAATAAAGAATAAGCTATTAAATGTGACATATTTCATTAAAATTTCAGAAATCCACTTCATCGAATAATGAATCAGTGTAAATATGAGTATGTAATCTATCTTATCTGACAGAGAAGACCTATGAATTAAGCAATCTTTTGAAATAAAGAAATATGATTTAGTAAAATAATATATTTCAAATAACATCTGATATTTGTTATAATAATATTCCAAGTAACCTCAAGATAATTATAAACCATAAATATAAAATAAATAAATTTGAGATAAACAAATTTTCAATCAAGAAGTAAACATTCAAGTAGAAATTAACACAAAATAAGCACAACAAACAATAGCCAACAATCTAACTAAAGGGGGGGGAAAAAAAACACTAAATTATTAAATAAACTAAACAAGAATAAAACTAAAGACTAAACTATTGAACTAGTCTAAAATAAAACTAATAAACTATCTAATCTAAATCTCACCAAGTCTAATAAACAATCTAAATTAAGACTAAACTTACAAACAATCTGATCTGTAAACTGAAAAATACAAGTGTACTACATTCGAAAATCACTTGTCCATGTTTATGAGATCTTTCAAAATTTCACTTTCTTGTGTTTAATTTTGCATAAAGAAAGTAAAATCAGAATTAAAATGAAGATTAAAATGCAATAATAATCAGAGAAAATCAAAGATAACACCAACAAGTTGATAACGGAGTTCGGCTTCAATAGCCTACATCTCTGGGTTCATTCCAAGTGAGGAGAGTTTTATTAAAATGATGCAACAAATGGCTTCAAAACCTTTACAAATCTTCAATTTTGTCTTCTCTCATCTTTATATTCCTGCAAATATTTATTATAGACCTGAAAATAAAAGCCCAAGGCCGTACAAGGCAAAATCAAGGCTCTAATCCTCTTATTTCTCTTTACACAGTCAGAAATCCATGTCAATACAAGTAAAAATAACTCCCTTTTATAATGTTTCAACCAATGTGGCTGAAGCGGTCAAGAGCTTAGTCTTTTAGGCGCCAAGTCTCAAGTTCAAACCTCCCTCCTCTTTTCTAGGTGCCTAGCTCTTCTCCCTAGGTGCCAAGCATGAAGTTTGAACGCTTTGACTTCTTCTTCCCTCCTTTTTGGCACCTTGGACTTTGGAATTTCCTTGGGTGGCATGATAGGCATGGCAAGGTGGTGTGGCATGCTTGAAACTTTCAAATAACATGTGATAAATAACACCTAACCAAAATTTTGCCTCCTAATTATTTGCCATGTGTCAAATGGAGATTGGTCCACTTGGCATTCCGCAACTGTGCCATGTCATTTTTGACACCAAATTTTTACCTGTTGAACCAAAACTTCAGCGACCTATAACTTTTGCATACGGCGTCCATTTTTTGAACCGCGAAAAGCGTCAAAAAGGTCTTGACGAGTAATGCAATGTGCAAATGATTTAAACTAAATTTGAAGACTTTTTCAAAATAGAATGGCACATGGATCCATTTGGATCATTCCTCCCCACTAAAAACTTTTGGACCTCCAAAAGTTGAAATTAATTGGTAATGAGGTGAGGGTATTTTTCCCTCACCTTTCTGACTTCCATCCATTTGGCCTTACTTGGGTGCATCCCTTTGAGACCAACACGAATATATTCAACATTTCCTCTTCGTGAAGTCCACATATTCCTGTCAAGTATAGTATCTTCCTATAATTTTGTTAGATATTCAGGAGAAAAATCATCAACGAAAGGAATGGACACACTTTCATCATGATCAATGATCATTGAAGGCTCATACAATTTCAAATTTTCCACATTTACAACTGAATAAATATGCATGTAAGATGGTAAATCTAATCAAAAAGCATTTGTGTCAATTTTTTCCATTATCTGAAAAGGACCATACCGGATTGGTTTCAACTTTTTACCTTCACTTGTCAGTCTTTCCTTACTAATGTGAAGCCATACCATATCACCTACAATAAATTGGTGATCAATACGATGTTTTTCATTCATAGCTTTGTACTTGGCTTAACTCTTCTCCAATTGAGTACGAACAGTCTGATGAATGAGCTATATTTGTTCAACAACTTCTTGGCTCGAATAGCTTCTTTTGGTTCACCAAAAGCTGTACCTTGTCCATAGCAAACAACTAGAGGAGATTTAGGCAAGTATCCATAACAAACTTCAAATGGAGATTTCATAGTAGAAGAATGAAGTGCCCGATTATATGCATATTGTATGTAACACAATTGTTCATCCCATAACTTTGGATTTTTATTGCTATAACCCCTAAGCAAATGTACAATAGTGCGGTTCACAACCTCTGTTTGTCTGTCAGTTTGTGGATGAAATGCAATGCTCTTTTTTAATTTAGTGTCCATTAGTCCCCACAAAGTTGACCAAAACTCTCCAATAAATCGAGAATCTCGATCAAAAATAATTGAAGTAGGCAAACCAAAATGAACCCATACATGTTTAAAGAACAAATATGCAGTGCCTTCACCAGTAATCTGCTTAGTGCAAGGAATCAAAACACACATTTTGCTAAATCTATCCGCAATCACATATAAATAGTCATGTTTTCTTTGTGTCATAGGCAATCCCCCCACAAAATCCATAGAGATACTTTCCCAGGGGCGAGTTGGAATAGGTAGAGGAGTGTAAAGTCCCAATTTCTTGCTACTTGGTTTACTTGTGGCACAAAGAGTACATCCCCTTATATATTTAGCAACATTTTCCTGCATACGAGGCTAATAACAATACATTTTCAAATGTGCAACCATTTTATCAACTCCAAAATGACCAGAAATAAGAGAAGTATGTGCTTCTCTAATCATGTGCACCCTCTCATTTTGAGGAATACATAGTTTACCCAAATGATACAAGAGATCATTATGTACATGAGAGTCCAATTCTTCTACTTGTCTACTACTCATCAAGTCTTTATAAACATCCTGAAAATCAAGATCATTCACATATTGTTCCTTATAACTTTTATGAGACAAAGAACCATGTTGTAAAAGAATAGATGTAACAACCATAGGAGGCCTAGATAGCATATCTGCAACCTTATTCTGAATTCTTTTTTTATACTTGATCACAAGATGAAATTGTTGTAAGAAACCCATCCAACGAAAATGTCTAGACTGTTGTAGCTTAGTTTGTGATTGGAGATACTATAAGGGCTGATGATCTGTATGTATTATTGTTTCTTTGCCCATTAAGTAATGCTTCTATTTTTTAACACTTTGAACCAACACATACAATTCCTTATCATAACTTGGATATTTTCTTACTGCACTTGTAAAGGTTTTAGAATGATAACAAACTGGTTTCTTACCTTGCATTAAAATAGCTCCCATAGCAGACTCACTTGCATCTGTCTCAATCTCAAATGGTTGTATATCAGGAAGTGCCAAGACTGGAGCAGTACTTATCTTTTCTTTCAAAGTATCGAAGGCTTTTTGATGTTTGCCTCCCCACTAAAAGACCTATTTCACACTTGTCAAAGAATGCAAAGGTGATGCAATATATGAAAACTGAGCAATAAACTTCCTCCAAAACTGTACTACACCAAGAAAACTCCTAACCTTAGTTGTGTTAGTGGGTGTAGGCCAATTAACAATAACTACCACTTTTGTAGGATCAATATTCAATTTACCATGTCCTACAATGTAACCCAAGTATATCAAAGAGGTCTTGCCAAATTCACATTTTGACATTTTTAGATAAAGTTTTTCCCTTCCTAATGCATCCATGACTTTCTTAATGTGGATCACATGCTCTTCCCATGACTTGCTGAAAATCAATATATCATCTAAGTAAACTATAACAAAAGCATCAAGGAATTGTCTAAAAACATCATTCATCACTCTCATGAATGTAGCCGGGGCATTACACAACCTGAAAGGCATAACAAGCCATTCAAACAATCCCTGTTTTGTCTTAAAGGCTGTTTTCCATACATCACCTTCATTAATTCTTACTTGATGATATCCACTTCTCAAATCCAGCTTAGTGAAATAAATAACATGTTTTAATTGATCCAACAAATCATCTATATGAGGAAGAGGGTAACGATGCTTAATAGTAATTTTGTTTAAAGCACAAAAATCAACACACATTCACCAAGTGCCATCTTTCTTTGGCACCAAAATAATTGGCAAACCAACAAGAGATGAACTTGGACGAATAACACCTCTATCCAATAGATCCATTACTTGTTTCTTGATTTCCTCATTTTCCACCACTGATAACCTGTACATGCCAATGTTAGGGAGAGGAGAATCCTGCAATAGCTGAATTTCATGTTGAACTCCCCTTTTAAGAGTTAAGCCCTTACAATCTTGAAATACATCATCATAAGTAGAAATGATTTCAACCAATTCATTCTTGTGTCTAGGATCACACTTTTCCAAAGCTTGAGAATATTCTTTTTCCTTAGACTTAGTCAACATGAGGCAAAAAGTCTTGCTTGAATTAACTAGTCTTTTCATTTGCCCTGCTATAACCAAGGAAAGACTTATTCTAATGTGATGTGCTCTAACTATGTATTCAATGCCATCCTTAACAAGCAAGTACTTATTCTCCTCTATAGAAGATTGTTTTTTTATCATAAAGATATGGGCTTCCCAAAACAATCCCATATATGTCCAATGGAATAACATCCAACTCAACCTCATCTATGAACTTGGATGTGATGGCAAACCTTAGCCTACAAGTTTGTGAGACTTATAGCTTTGCATTGTCACACACCCAACCTAGTGGATAAGGCTTCGGATGGGGATTGGTTTGTAAGCCTAGCTTCTTAACAACCTCTTCAAAAATTAAATTTGCTTGTGAACCACTATCAAATAGAGTGTCAATCTTAGTATACTTTGAAACAACTCTAATGTGGAACAATTCATTTCTTTTCTTATCAACATGCATAAAATTCTGTCTAGAAGAAGATGCATCATTTGACGACTTAGTGCTAGAAACTAAAAGAGAAAAATCATTATGTAAATACATGGCTATGATCTTAGTTTTATCACCTGAATCTGATCTTAAGTCTTGAACCATAGCATTAGCCTTCTTTTCTTTCTTTTGATACTTCTTAGGCCTTAACTCAGGATGTAATTTCCAACACTTAGACTCATCATGATTTTTCTTGCAATGATTACAAAATGGTTTTCCTTCTTTTTTAACAGTATAAGTGGATTTATGTTTACCCTTTCCTGATGAACTTTTCCCTTTGGAATGCTTAACATTAGATTGCTTACTTTTTACTTTAGGAAAATATTCTTTTGATTGTTTTCCTCTAGCCTCTAAATGAGTGGCTTGAACACGTACTGCATCTAAATTAGTGGGATTGAACATAAGAATCATATGTCTTAAGTAACTATGCAACCCACCTATATACTTTAGTAGTGTTTCTTGTGTGTATAGAGGAACATTCAAAAGTAAAGCTTTTTTCCTAAAATCTTGTGTATAATCTTGAACACTTTGGCCTTTTCCTTGTCTAAAACTTTTCCAATCCATCATGGCTTGTTGCATATAACCTAAAAGATAGAATTGCTTTCTGAGTTCTTCAATAAATTCATTCCAAGTAGAAATCAAGTTACCTTTTTGAACCTCGGCTTCCTTCAACTTACTCTCCCACCAGATGAAAGCTGTACCTCCCATACGAAGAGTAGCCAAATTAATTTTTGACTCATCCCCTGCAATCTTTTGGACCCTGCAATAAACGTCAATCTGCTTACCCAATAATCCAACTTTTTGGCATTGACTTCGCCATTAAACATTGGTAATTCAAACTTAATATCCAATTTTAGTGAAGGGAGAGATTCCACAATTTTTTTATCATCATCCGATGGAGAAGGTTTTTCGGTTTCTTTACCTTTTGATTCTTGTGAATCACCTTCTTTTTCATTCTTGAATTTCTTTTGTTTGTCACGGTATAGTTCCTCAACCATGCTTCTCATGTCCATGAAAGCTCGATGAAAAGCTTGTTCGGATTCCACCTCTTCTTCGGCCATCCTTGAAGCACACCTTGAACCAATCTTTGGATTATACTCAATGAGTTTTCCTTCACCCTTTTGGGATTTAGACCTTGTCAACATACACTAGTAATCACTGTTAAATCACAACCACTCTAATACCAAAAATTTTATCTGTAAACTGAAAAATACAAGTGTACTACATTCGAAAATCACTTGTTCATGTTTATGAGATCTTTCAAAATTTCACTTTTTTGTGTTTAATTTTGCATAAAGAAAGTAAAATCAGAATTAAAATGAAGATTAGAATGCAATAATAATAAGAGAAAATGAAAGATAACACTAGCAAGTTGATAACAAAGTTTGGCTTCAATAGCCTACATCTCCAGGTCCATTCCAAGTGACGAGCATTCTATTAAAATGATGCAACAAATGGCTTTAACACCTTTACAAATCTTCAATTTTGTCTTCTCTAATCTTTATATTTCTGCAAATATTTATTTTAGACCTGAAAACAAAAGCCCAAGGCCGTACAAGGCAAAATCAAGGCTCTAATCCTCTTATTTCTCTTTACACAGTCAGAAATCTGTGTCAATACAAGTAAAAATGACTCCCTTTTATAATGTTTCAACCACTGTGGCTAAAGCGATCAAGACCTTAGCCTTTTAGGTGCCAGGTCTCAAGTTCAAACCTCCCTCCTCCTTTCTAGGTGCCTAGCTCTTCTCCCTAGGTGCCAAGCATGAAGTTTGAACGCTTTGACTCCTTCTTCCCTCCTTTTTGGCACAGTGGACTTTGGAATTTCCTTGGGTGGCGTGATAGGCATGGTAAGGTAGCGTGGCATGCTTGAAACTTTCAAATAACATGTGATAAATAACACCTAACCAAATTTTTGCCTCCTAATTATTTGCCATGTGTCAAATGGAGATTGATCCACTTGGCATTTCACAATTGTGCCATGTCATTTTTGACACCAAATTTTTACCTGTTGAACCAAAACTTCAGCGGCCTATAACTTTTGCATACGGTGTCTGTTTTTCAAACCGAGAAAAGCATCAAAAAACTCTTGATAAGTAATACAATGTGCAAATGATTTGAACTAAATTTGAAGACTTTTTCAAAATAGAACGGTACATGGATCCATTTGGATCACAATCTAAATCTGAAATAAATATCTATAAATTATTAATCTGAAATCTAAATGAGTTTAAGTTAAAATTACATGATAAAAGAGAAAATAATCAAAGTAAAACAATCTAACTCTAAGAAAATAGACAAGAAAATCAATCTAAGAAATAAAGTCAAATAGAAATATAGAGTAAACTAAAAGATAAAAGAAATTAAACTAACAAAAAGGAAATAGATTAATTAAAGATTAATCTAAAATAAAATAAATTATATTAAAATTAAAGTTAATATAAATTACAATAAAGTCTATGAGTCTCAAAAGAGAGAGTCATCTTAGTTGGAAAGATAAATTTTATTTGAGAAATCAATATTTTTAAAAAAAAAAACTTTAGAGACAACTTTTACTATCAAAATAGATCAATTAAATATCATAAAAAGTGAAGTTTTCATCATTATTTAAGATTAAAACTTGAATTCTATATATAAGACTGAAAATAAAAATCATCAAAAGATGTTAAACTTAACAAACTTCAAATAATCTGTTATAAATGATAATATAAAAATTAGATATCTTTTTATTGTCTAAACAATTACTTAACTGTCAGAAAAAGTACCATTGGGTCTATCTACAAAAGTCATGTTATCTCAAAGAAGTTGCCTAGAAGAGATAAAGATAAGTTATTGACTTCAAAAAATATATAAGTCATGAATACCTGTATTGTTCCTCCTCTTCAAATGAATCTTTGATCTCCTTTTATGCTTCAAATTTGGTTTTAAAAAAGTTACAACTAAATTTAGTTAGTTATTAATTTAACTTAACTAATTGACTTTAAAAATTAATTAATTATAAATAGTTATTAGTTAAGGTTAGGTTTAATTAAGACATAAAAAATCTTAATGGATCATGTTTTTTAATAGAGACCGGGTACTATCTAATGGATGGGGACCCCTATCAATTAATAATAAAATAAAATAGCATATATCAATAAAAAAAGATAAATCAATTTATAAAATTCTTATTTATATCAATCATAATGTATATTCTAAAATTAACTTAAGCAAGCATGCATGCATGCGTGCGCGCGCACACACACACACACATATATCAAAAAATTAAAGATTTCTATACTTTCCAAAATATTAAAATTGAAAGTCAAATTTATCAAGTCTGAAAGTATAAAATTTTGCCAACTAAAGTTTAACTAAAAAATAAATGTTCACCTTGATGACATCTAGTATTCATCAAAATCTAAAAGAGCTTCAATTACAAGATTTTTTTACTCATTCACGCATTCATTATACTCCAACTCCATAGCTGGAAGGTGGACCAAATTTGTTCCTGAATCAGTTGAGGGATCATCTTTTTCTAGCTTAAACTATTTTAAAACTTTGACCTCAACTAGAGAATCTATGTCTCATCGCTTATCTGAAGTACTTGGATGAATTTCAATCACACATTTTCTACTAGCTAAAATAGGCTTATCCAAACTTAATTTCCTACATCTCAAAGTAGGATTCCTTTGAGAAGATAAAATATCATTAGAAACTGAAGGCAGGGCAAGGTTAATAAAGTTATTAACATGGACAACCTCAATTTCAAACTGAGTGGCTTCATTAATAGGCTGAGCCTCACTAACATGATGAACTCTTTCAAAAGTGGTTGACTGGATGTCAAATGATGCAGATTAATTTACAAATGGTGAGAGGAACTTTTGTGAGAAGGTGTCCTAGCACCAAATCTACATCCATGAAATCCTTGATTACCCCTATGATTGGTTGAATTGAAAGACAAATTATTTAATATATTTCAAAACTTAAGATCTGTTGCATCAAAGTGGATAAACATCCTAGCACCTCTATAAAATCTAGGGCCAAATCTCCTAACCCTAAAACCACCTATTAGAAAAACTCTATTTAGGTTTTTTTAATCAAAATTCTAACCCCAGTCTCTGTTATCATTATTCCTATTTGATCATGGTTGATCTCATCTAGACATATTAAATACAATATAAAAATCAACGTGTATATATTTAAAATAAAATCAGATTTAATTTGTAAATCAACAAATGACATTTGTATTATCAAATTATTGAAAGAAATTTAACCATTTCTACTGTAATTTATTTGATTTTACTAGAATATTTCTTAAAACTAACTAAAAGCCCAAAATAAAATTATGATATCATAATTTATTTTTAAAATATTCTGACATAACTACCTAATTTCCTATTACAACTATATGAAAACCATCTAATATAAATTGGGTCAATTTTAAAATTGAAAGAAATATTTCTCAAACTCTATTCATGAAAAGAATATTCTTAAAAATCAAATATATTTTCTACATATACATTCTATTTGAATATATTTCACTATTACTACCTAAGAATTATCTCATCTATATATATTATATATGATTTCTACAGGAACCTTTAAACAAAGAGAAATATGACACAACATAATTCTTTCACCTATTACAACTTTTAAAGTATCATTATTTTGATATCTAACTTCAAAACAAACCCAAGAACTTCAAGGCTGAGATGTAAATCCAGTAACAATTTCATTGTATTCAAAGTTCAACCTATTATATTTCCAAAATAGATTTATCTTTCAAATTAAAGATTTAAAATTGAACCTGATATATGAAAATTATAGTTTTGATATATCAAAATATAGTTAAATTATATGCTCAAACCACTTTTAATCATAAATTCTCTATATTGTGATCGACCTTAAAATCATTAATCACCTTGTCATCAGAATAAAAATTAGGACTTCAAAAAATTTGTTACTAAACAAACCCTCCATGGTAGACACAGCTAAAAAACTTATCCATAAAATATCTATATGTATATACGGATTCATCACACATTAAAACCCTAACGCAACTCAATAGGTCTTCAAAACCTCAACTGATATATTTCAAACTAAATCATGTATTCAACTTTATAGAGCTCAAAACAAACTCTATGTTTAAAACACATCTTTTAAATCATATTTTTGAAATCAAGAAACAAATATATTATTTTCATTGTTTATTTATTTCCCATGTTTGAAATAAAACCTATAATGACTTTCTAATATGTCGAGCTTTCAATATTTCAACATTAACAAACCCTATATGCAAAAAATTATTGTTTAAAATTGAAACATCACATATTTCAAAAATGATAGAACCATCGAATACGAGAGTTGAAGTACAAATGTGATAAATCCTTCCTTCATTTCAAATTTGACACACTTTACTTCCATAACATACACACAAACTTTATTTTGAAACTTAAATTAATATGCATGCACCATAATCTTATTATGCACATACTCTCAAAATCCAAAACTAAAAATCAAAGTTTGATAGAAATTTCATTATTTTGAAACATGACACTGTATGTAACTATGTATATTCTTCCCATAAAAACCACAAATATATGAGACTGTAGAAAGTTTCCATCTGATAAAATATATTTGCATGTTCGAATATGTTAATGAAATCAACTCATACTCAACAAAAAGTTTCATATATTCTCAAGTATTATGCCCAATCCATTTGTTCTTATATCATCCTGAGAATATATTGAAACTTTAAAATTATTTGCTTCAATATATCTTTCTATATCAAAACTTAAATCCATGAAACTAAAAGCATCATATAACCTTCCCAAACATGCATTCATAGAACTTAACTCAAAAATCATTAGCATGTAGGCTAAGATTATATTCTTCCCATAAAACCTAAAACTTAAGCGAAACAATAAATATAAACTTCAAAACTCATTCATATTGCTCAGGGCATACCTATATGCACTTTTATATGTGCTTTCAGTTCAAAATCTCTTTTGCAATTCAAAATCCAAACTAACAGAGTTTCCTTTCCATGAGAAAGCTTGAAACAAATGATCTGAATAATGAAAAGAAGGTTATTTATAATATGAGTTTCTTCAACGTAACTACCTTGGTTACGTGTCTACCACTCATTGGTTCATCAAATTCAATGCTATCACTTAAAAACTACATCACATAGGTTAGCAAACTATCAAACTTATCAATCACTAAATTGCCTACTAAACTCTTTACCAACATCCATCATTCAAGGCATATATGCTTCACATTAACTCTTGATCTACCAAAGATCTTAGCATGATCTGGAAGCATCCAGATCATGTTTCACATTAAATTTCTTTTCCAACTCAACTTGTCATGAACTTATTAATTGGATTTCCAAATGGAATACCAACTCACCATGTACAAACCTCACAACATAAATCACATTACCTTCAATACTATATGCCTTTCGAAACTATATATTTTAAGACTTAGACTTAGGTTAATCCAACTAGCCTTCCAGACAAATCTTTATGCCCTTGAAAACACCATATACTATTTTTAAAAATATTAGAAATTATCATGGCCTGATACATTCATTAGTATTGTTTAAAAACTTAGAATAAATAACCTTAGGGTATGATCCTTCGAAAACATAAAGTTATATCACTTTTAAAACTTAGGCTAGACAATATTTGAATTTGGAACCCTAGTCAAATAAGAACTTAGCATTAGTCATTTAGAACTTTAGGATCCTTTATATCTTAAAGAAATAATTCACCCAAAATCTCAAATCAATCTAGATCATACCAATATTTTTAAAATATTCATTATATTATGACTAAATTTTGCCTGATTGAGGTGCATTTACCAAACTGATGAACTCATATGATTTTAAAAATAAAGTTTATAAGAAATAAAATAAGTATTTGATTTGTAAAGCTATATAGATTTTTTAAAATGTAAAATTATGACTGATCCATCTGTATACTTTCAATTTGAAAAATGAATTGAGGGAAGAATCATTATAACTAATTTATATATCATTCTGCCCTGAATCAAATCAAATATCAAATTTATAATGTTTACCAAATTAGTCACCTTAGACTTCTCAAGTTATCAAAACTAAAATTATAGTCTATAAATTGTTATTATAATCCACATTTACTGAGATCAAAATAGATATCTGAAAATATCATAGCAAATATATATGCTTCCAATTTTAAAATCACACAAAGTGATCCTATTTCAAACTAAAAGCAATGTATCATAATATGAATAATTAATTGAGAAGTAAAATTATTAATCACAAATATTCACAGTGATAAATATATATGTGCATTTTATTCATCTATCTATTATGTTTTTTAAAATCACTTAAAACATAAACATGAATTCATCAACAAATCATCATCAATTCATAATTAAAAATATACATCCAAATATATTACTAATTGGCTTGGTCCCTAACACAATTTTAAACTATATGACCGAGTCATCTCTATAGCATAAAAGTATTAGTTTTAAAAACATTGAAGGGGTATGAAAAATAGGCATAATACTAGCGACCTTGTTAGTTTTGTGTAATGAAATTGAGTATCAAACAAATTACCTATTGATAAAAACATAATCTTGAGAGTGTGATTCAAGTAAATTATTTTTCAAGTAGCTATGCACGAACACCTTTAATAATGAATTTCAACAAGGAATGAATTATTCAGGTATGAAAAAAGAGAATGATATAAAAAAGAAGTTTGGGTTAGATGCATAATCTAATATAAATGTCTTAAGTAAAAAATATAAAAATTGATTAATACTTCAACAACTTAATATAGCTCATAATATATTATTCATATATAATTTTTTTTTGTAAAGAGTAATATCTAAAAATAATTGATACAACATATTTTGCAGCATTCTTGCATTCTTCCTTCATAGTATGAAACTCTTCTATTTGTAACTTTCATTGATCTTTTCAAAAGTAAAAGTAAAACATAGACAAATAACAAATCAAATAAAAAAATTAAATAAAAGAAACATAAAAATAAAAATAAAATATGAAAACCAAAAGAAACAAACAAATCTAAAGTAGTTAATCATGAAACAATTTCAAATGATGGTCATTGAGTAACGTAACAAATTTTTTTGAAAATATTTTAAATGAAAAGTATCTTTCAAAGTACAGTGGTAATTCTATAAGGACCAAACCATAATCAATCAAATTTATGATGTTTACCAAGATCTTCATGTGTTTTGTCTAAATATAAAACTAAATCACTAACTTTAATTTTTTTGTTAGAATCTTTTTTATCAATTTTTTTTAAATTTTTTTTTAGAATTTTTTAATTTTTACAATGATATTAATTAAGATTCGTCAAGAGATACTAAATCATGTAATATTTGTTCAATTAAATTTGTATCTTCGGTAACATATTGTAAAGAAATTCTAACTAAAAAAAATTGTTGTATTAGTAATATGACTTCAAATCCATATGCCAACATAAAAGATGAATAACTACTTGCTACATTAACAATAGTCCTATCAGACCATTAAACTTTAAAAAATTTAATGTCAATTTCTTTTATTTTCACAAACTAATTTCTTCATGATTGTAATCAAATTTTTATTCGTTGACTCACCTTTACCATTACCTTGAGGGTAATATTTAGATGAATGACTAGATATGATTGAATACTTATCTAAAAATTTTAGAAATTTATTTGAAAAAAACTGAGGTCTATTATCAAAAATGATTTCGTAAAGAACTCTAAATCTTTAAAAAAAATTACTTTTTAAAAATGAGATTACTTCATCTATTATAGAACTTTTAAGTGCTTTGGCTTTAGGCCACTTAGTGAAATAATCTGTGATTGTTAATATATATCTATAAACAGAAGATGAAGGTGAGTGTATATATGAAATAAAGTTAATGCCCCATTTTTTAAATGGTTTTTCATAAATGATAGGGTTTAAAGGCATTGCAAGTAACTTATCTCTACCTATAAACAATTAACATAACATACAACAATGAACTAACTTATAAGCATCTTGAAATAGAATAGGCCAATAATATCCTACTCTTAATATCTTATAAGCAGTAATTTTTGAAACATAATGCCTATCATAATTTCTTTCATGACAACTTATAAAGATGTTTTGTGTTTGATCGTGTGTAAGATATCTCAGAAAAACTCCATCTCTATTTTGATAAAACAAAAAAAATTCTAACTAATAAAAATTTAAATCTTTTAATCGTAAGGAACATCTTTGATTTTTATCAAAATTATTGGGATAGACCTCATTTTTAAAATAATAGACTAAGTCATGGTATCAATCATCTTCAACCAACATACAATTCCATTCATTTATCTCAAGACCAAACTTAATTTTTTTTGAAAAGTTAGCAATCTTCATGGTTTTTAAATGAGACTTTGTATTTAAATTATCAATTGATAAAACTAAAATATTAATATTTTAAGAAGCATTTTTAGCTAAATATTTTTCTAATTCATTACTTTTAATTATTTTAGAAGTTTCTAATTCAAGGTCAAACTCTTGAATACATAAAATCCACCTATCAAGCCTTCCTTGAATGGTTGGTTACTTTAAAATATATGATAAAATAGGCACATTAGATCACATAAATTTTTTGTTTTCCATAAATAAATTAAAAAAAATTAATCAAATAGATAACTAATACAAAAACAAATTTATCGATAAGGGAGTACCTAGTTTCAGCATCTTTTAAAACTTGACTCATGTGATTGATTGATTTTTCTTCATTATTTTAAATTTTTTTAGTGATTATAGCTCTAATGAATTTTTTTGGTAACATTAACATAAAGAATGAATACTTCATTTAAATCAAGTTTAGTAAGAGTTGGGGCACTTGCAATGTCATCTTTGACACTATTAAATGCTAAATCAGCGCCTTCATTCTAAGTATAAATTTTATCATTCTTAAGTAATAATTGCAAGAGATTAGACTTATCAATAAAATCTAATATAAATTTCTTAACAAAGTTTATTTTACCAAAGAAATACCTAAAGTTAGATTTATATTTAGAGGGAGGCAACTCTTTAATAGCCTTAATATATTTGGGATGTATAAAAATGCTATCTTTTGAAATAATATGTCTTAATAACTTATTTTTAGTAACATCAAAAACTAATTTTTTAAGATTCAAAGTGTTTCAATGAATTTTTACTTATTATTTTGGAAAGAAAAAATAATAAAATAAGTATGGGTATGGTTGAAAAACTTGTTTGATTGTGCATACATTAAAATCAGAAGATTGTGAAGGGCTCCTCTTTGGCTTGGGAGGATGACCTATAAATAAAAAATCACTAAAACATATTTATATTTTAGACAGATAGTTGAGTTGATTACCTAGAAATAACTAGATTCTGGAAGCAAGAACTTCTTTGGGGGATGTCAATCCACACATTTTAAACAATTAAGTTTATAAATAGAATAGAAAGTACTTACATCAATAATCAAAAGGTACTAAAATTTAACACAAGAGATACTTATTAAAAAATAGACTAAAAATGATTAAAATAGCAATAAGCTAATTAATACTTGTGTTAGATGATTAGATTATACTTTAAAAAATTAGGCAAGGGTCTGTGAACAAGCAAGGACATAAAAAAATATATTTGATTGGGGGTGGATAGATAGAAATAGCTTGCTAGAATTTATTACCACAGTGATCGTCAATGGATGGGATGACCATCGATGATTAAGGTGACAGACGATGCTCAGGGTGACAGTCAGTGGTTAGACAAACCATCGATAGTTGAGACAACCATTGATGGTTACTATATCTAGATTTGGGTTGACAAATGGCTGGTTGATAGAATCACAAAGTGGGATTCTAGGAGTTGGGTTGTTATTGGGATAAGTAAAAAAGGTAAATAAATTAATTGAATATTATAAATCAAGTAATTATCTCATAGAAAGATGATCAGGTGGATGCTTGAGGTGATTGACCTATTGGTGGAGTCTAACATAATTCCAATAGAGTAATGGTACTTGGTACTTTGGCAAAGCTAAGATGACAAGTTGGTTCTTTGATGTAATAGTTACATTTTTAGATTGTTGATGATGATCGACCTATAAAAAGATAATTATAGATGCATAAACTCTTGGTAGCAATTCTAGATCCCTTTTCACCTCCATACTCCTCTTTTCTTATAGGTAAGGCAAGAGAGTTGTAACAAGACGTGAACTAAAAGGTAAGAGAGTTGCAACAAGACATGAAATAAGGTTTCTAATTTTAACTCATCCATACAATAGATCACAACTATATTTAGATGAGTTATTTTTCAAAAATTAAGGCAAGTGGATTGTATATTGGTGGTTAAGGAGGTGCACCTTGACCATTGATGGTTGAAGTGATTGTTGATGATCATCCTGATCGATGGTGGTCGAGGGTAAAAGGGTTAGATTGGGTAAAAACTAGGGTAAGTTAGTTTGGTCAAATTGACTATGGATCAGGATTGATTAGGGGTCGAAAGGTCAAATTGGTCCCAAAAGGGTCCTAAGGTGGTCCAAAAGAATTATGACATCCAAAATTATGGTGTAAAGATTTATGATGTCTACATTTTTCCCTTTTTTGTTATTTGACTTTAAATTAACAAGTTGTATAACAAAAACTAATTGCTAGTCAAAGGTTTAGTTTCTTTGAGTATGGGAGGATGTGTTCCCCATCAAACCAAGAGTCAATGAGGTAAAACATAATCTAGTGTGGGTTTCATAAGGTGTCTGATGGTGATGACAAAGGTGGATGTCACAAAGGTGGGTGATAGGTTAGGCACTAAAGTACAAATAAGCACATAAAGTGTGATAAAAAGATTTGATAGCCAAGATCATGCATAAACTAGTTGCTAAGTTGGTAAAAATAAAGGTTAGTTCTAGAAAGATAAGTGACAAGTGGACTGCATGACCACATTTAGGTGTGGCATTTAGTTACACTCATAAATATCCTAAGCAATGTCTATGTTTTGGTGGGTATCCAATGTAGGATGTGTTCCTAATGAAAACTCAAATTGGTCAAGTGTCACGAGTATCTAAGGTAGGAAGTGCTCCCAAAAAAACACAAGTGGTTCAGGTAATCACAAGGTGGCACAAGTTCAAATAGTGGCCAATATGTAAATGTTATTGTTGTGGTTAAAGGACTAGGAAAAATGTGTCACAAAATGCATGTTAGTTAGGCCAAAATGAACCAATGGTGACGTGATTAGGTGGTCAATTTGGGTGGAGAAGGTAGTCTCCAAGAGTGGGTGAGTTGACATGATGCTACTTAAAGAAGGGTCCTCAAGCTAAGATAAAAAAAAGTGGATCCACCTTACCATCGATGTTTAAGTTCCCTAAGGGTGACCATTGACAGTCACCCTGATCATCGATGGTTAGGGTGAAAACCCTAAAATCCCAGTGGTCAAAAGTGAAAAAAAAAATCACTTTTACCTCATTTTAAATTTAACTATTATGACTTTGAGATCTAATATTTTTGATGCATTGTGATGAAAGTGATTACTGAAGGTAATGGTCGAGGTGGACTTGACTGCTAGTTGAGGTGGAGGGTGGACCTAGGGGACCAATGAAGATGTAGGGAGCACATAGGCATAGACAAGGATGGGTAGGCCTATGGCTAACTATATGGTGGAAATCACAAAATGAGTTAGGGGTGTCCTTAATTTGATAGATTCACTTGAATTTGGTTCAACTATTTTGGGGTTAAGGGTGGTTTATTAGCGATTTGGGTTATGCCCTAGGTGGGGTTTTTTTGTGGATTTTGGGTAAATTGGTGGGTAAAATTAGAAATTGATAGGGTGGGTAGTTTATTTGGGTTGGGTAGGGATTATGTTAGAAAATTAGGTTTTTTGGTTTGCCATTTGGGTAATTTTTAGGGTAGATAGGGTTTGGGTGTTCCAGCTTCAGAACACCCACAGTGACTGTCTATGGTTAAATCTGACCATCAATGATCGACATCCTTGAGAGCATGGATGTCTAACCATCAATGATTGACTAGGGTAAAAGGTAGGTTTTTCAAGCATGTAAAAATTCTAAGGCAAAGCAAGTGTTTGCTTACTAGGTATAGTCTAGTGCTATAGGTTTAAGGGCAAATATAATGAGAATTGGGTAGATGGGTAGGATGGATAAGGAAATAAATCAGTTGATTTAGAGGGCAGGTTAGGGTAGGGTAGATGATAATGTTGTAGGTGACTAAGCCATGTTTTTGAATTGGGGTAGGCTAGGGAATAGATATAGATGCATAATTGAGTGTTTTGTATCTTTATAGAGATCCAACAGGGAATGACCCCAATTGACTAGGTTAATGTGAAAGAGGTTGGGTTGGGGGTGATGAGGTACTATTAGCATGTGCCTAGAGATTCCTCTATGGTCATATCTCTCATCAAGAGATGAATTCTATTATGAACACCTTCCTATATTGACTTGCAAGATGATGATCTTGTTTGAGGACATTCATAGGAACACATGGCTTCTACTTTAGGGTGATTTGATATATCATATAGAACGAGAGGAGTGAGCTCATGGAACTTTTGTATGGAGATGACAATGATCATGTCAAATGTAATGTTAGAGATTTTATGTATAGTAATTTGTATTAGAGGGCTCTAGGTGAGAGAAGACTCATGACCACACTTATGATTGTTGTTTCCTACTTTACTCTTCCTGACTCGAGTGGTGGGAGGTTTCCATATTTTCTATTGGGGGTGCTAGTGGAATTTATATTAGGGTAGACTATGTTCAGTTGGGTACATTTTTTACTGGTCTATATATATAAGGAGTTGTGGGCATTTAGGGCCCATAGGAGGTATGGTATAAACGTCAGCCTAGTTCTACATTATTAGGCCTATGAGCATATCTAGGTATTGAGGCTAGTGGGATTTCCATTGGAAAGGTACACACAGATTGAGTTCTTAGTTAGCTTCATGTAGTAGAGGGATTATTTTTCTACTTCAAGTGTAGGAGGTGGTGTACATGATGTGGAGTGGTTCATGGGTGCACTAGGTGCACTAATGATTGGAGATATCACCTAGAGGCCTTATGTCTAGTTCCAGTATGGCCTAACTACAAGAGGTAGACACTTTCCATTTAAATCTATAGATGGATATTCATTAGGTAGGATGGGGAGGTGGAACTCATCCCATTTGATAGGGTGCACTAATAGTTAGACCTGTTATAAGGCATTATAGGGCCATTAGCTAGTTACAAGTAAAAGGATTTAGAGATCTTATTACCAAAGTTGCATCATGTGCCTAATTTGGTAGACCATAAGGAACTACTAGCCAGGTCACAAATAGATGATGTTAGGTTTGTAGATGGATACATGGCATGATACCAACCCTTATATGTAATGGTAGACATCGGTGGGGATCATGGAGGTGAAAGGTTGATGGTTGTGGATCTAGTTGGCCCTAATAGATAGACAAGATCAACTTTAGCCATTGTGTTGGTACATGTTACAATGTTATATGGGTAGGTTTCCACCTTATAGGGTTAGGGTGCTATGATATAGGGTCAAGTTACTACTCTCATGAGTGATAGGGACTAGGCACAATCTTCACTCACCTTGGTTACACAAGAGAGGGACTCTCTAAGGCAAAGAGGAGGAGGAGTAGCTTCAACATAGATAGGGCCACCAGGCATGATCCCCATGGCATGATACCTAGCTACAATAGAGGATATGTGGTATTATGAGGCCATAATATTGACACAATATCTATATGAGCCTCAATGGGGTGAGTATAGAGCTACTTTGGTAGGCGGTGCTAGTGTGGTGACACTAGGGCAACATCCATGGATAGATATATAAGTACATTTATGGGATCATTAGGTGTAGTAGGTGGGTAGGCACTAGGATCCAACAGTGCTCCAGGAGATAATGGTGCCCTTGGGGAATCATAGAGCTCATAGATTTTATATATATATATATATATATATATATATATATATATATATATATATATATATATATATATATATATATATATATATATTGTATATCATTTTGATTCTGGCCTACGAGCTGATGTGGTGAGATGTACATTTTGAGAGAGAGATATGTTTATTTATTGTTTTTACACATTATGATATTTGATTCATGATATATATATATATATATATATATATATATATATATGATATTTTTTATTCTCATGTTCATGGTTTATTGTGTGTGTTGATGTTTAATGCTTATGATGTGATGTTTATATGGCTTATGGATGATGCTTATGTTTTGGATGATAGTCACTAATATAGGCTTAGCTAGTAATGAGATGGCTTCGATTTATGGGTGTGCTTCCTATTTGCTTATGACATGGTAAGTCTTAACAAGTATTTGGATTTTGTTATTTAGATTTTAGACATGTGGTGGAAAATGGTTGATTATTTTAATGCTCATGGATGCTATGGTTTTATCATGCTTGTTATGGTTGTGATTATGATTAAGATGTTATTTAAGACACACATGGATATTCTTGTTATGATTATGGTTATTGTTATCTTTCTTAAGGTAAAACACATGAGGTAAGGTAACTACAAACACTAGATTGGAGATCAGAGAATATAATCAAGAGATAAATGCCTTAATGAAAATATCAACTAGTCACGATAGGATAAGAAGAGGGCACGATGCTTCTTATTTTATAAGGAATTAAACAATAGAACCAAAGTTGGATTGGTTTAATGAACACATAAGCCCTTTGAATGCTTCGCATTAACGTTCATTAATTAGGTAAAAGGGTATCTTGACAACATAATGTTAAGTAAGCTCAAAAATCCATTGCTTATAATGTATAAAGGTAGGGATGGATGAAAATGGAACCTTTGTATGAGACTAGCAAGCCTCTTTTTTAGGTGTCTAAACACTCAATATAAATAAGTCTATCCCAAATTATGTATACTGATCAATGTGGGAAGTCTACCTATGAAAGCCAATTATGGTTTCCACCTTATTAAGTTGCTTGAGAGATGATTGTGATTTTCAAGATTAATTTTATTTTATTATGATTTTGATAATAGTTTTTTTTTTCTTTTTTAATGTATATGGGAAGCTAATCGATGTAGGAAGCTTCCAAGAAATTGCTATGCTTTTGACAAATGTTTTAGTCAACCATCCTTCAAGGGAGTGGTCTACTTTTATGTGCTTTACTCAAGGCTCTATGATAGCTATCTTTTAAGGGAGTAGTCTACCTTATATGTGTGTAATTTTAGTATGCTTATGTAATTGTCCTTTGAGAGATCAGTCTATGAATGCTAAGAATGACCCATGATTACTAGTGATAAAAAAATTTAATGTTTTATTTTTATTAACATAGACTTGCTTATATAGGCTTAAGGGTTCACCTTTATGAAGACAAAACTAAAATCAAAAGAAATTTGATTAGGTGTAAAGAGGTTTAGGTGATAACGATGATGGGAATCCATCCAATGAAAGGGGTGAAAAGTACCATGAGAATCATGCCATGGATAGATTTGTGGTACACATTATTATAGATTAGGTTATAACTGTGATGGATAATCACATGATTCAGTTTTAATTAGTTACCCTTAAAATAGGGATATGAATGTGGCTAAAATCAAGGGATGATCTCAAGTTGATAGAAAAGGTAAAATTTATCCTTTTTAACAAAAGAATGAATGTAGATGCGAAGTAGTGAGGGGCTCAGGCTCTAGGTCACCTTCGAGAGAAGACAACTAGTAAGCTCTTGATCCATACTTGTGGGTTATGATATAGGGTCCAAGATAATTGAAAATAGACTTTCCCCACTTGATTTTATTTGTATTATTGACATGCTTATTTTCCTTTAAGACGAGGTCTCTAATGTTGAATTTTTACACTTTGAGGTGTTTGTTATAGGTATGCTTGACATAATCTTAATAGACATGAATATGGGTAAGGGCTTCTAAATGATGCTCGTCAAGTAGTTTGAGTTGAGATAAATGGTGTTGATGATAATCATTCTCAGAAATAAGCTCATGCAAAAATATGTGAAGAGAAGGGATTTGGATTTTGAGAGGCAAGACAACCTCCATTCTAAATATAAGATAAAAATGTGTAGCACCTATAGGGGTTCTAATTCTAGTACGATATGCCCATAAGGTGAATTGGATGGGTAAATTTTAATCCTGAATAGATGCATTGACCATTTTAGTTATCATGATGTTAATATTTTTATTAAAGGCCTCGACCTATCCATTCGCTTGAGGGTGATAGGGTGAGGAGAAGATTAACTTAATCCAAAATGCATCACATAGACCCTGTACTTTCTTTTTCTTAAAAGACTTACCATTATCGATGATAATCTTGTGAGGAATGCCAAAGTGGTAGATGATATGATGGTTTATAAATTTGATAATATTTTCCACTTTGGTTGAGACTAGAGGAATAACCTCTACCACCTTGGTAAAATATTCAGTCATAGTGATGATAGAATGGTGTCGTTGCAAGGAGTGGGGTTTAATTTAACTAGTAAGGTCTAGACCCCATTGTGATAAGGGCCATAAATTGGTGGAAACATGAAGAATATGTCTAGGTACATAATGTAAATTGACATGTTGTTGGAATTTAACACATATTTTCACGTAATCAAAGTATTTGTGGTTAAGGGTAGGCTAGTAATAGTCAAGTTAAAGGATACGTTTAGCTATAATGAGAATGTTAAAGTGTACCCCATAGTTTCTATCATGCATTTCCCTGATAGCATGAGAGGCTTCATGACTATGTAGGAAATGAAAGAGTAGGTCATCAAAGTTGTGTTTATAAAAAAATCCTCCCATAATGGTGTAGAATGAGGTGCTCTAGATAAATGCTCTTCGAGCATTCCTGAAAAGGCCAAAAGGAATGATGGTAAGGTTGAGGTAGTTGAAGGTCTGCTAATGTCAAAGGTTAGGTTTAGTCACCTCCACATTGAAAATGGTGAGAGAATCTAGTTTGACATAAGAAGGTTCGGTTAGTATATGGATAACAATATATAGCTTAGAATCTAAGGTTGCAGACAGAATTTGAGAGGTGATGGAGGCCATGGTGTCAGTGAACTTGTTATTATATCGTAGGGTTGATTGGATTTGGTAGTGTTCAAATGATGCTAAGATTTCATCAACTAATTGCTTGTACTATTTTAGAACATCATTTTTACATTAGTAAGAGCCATTGATTAGATTGACCACAAGTTGGGAGTCATCAAAGATATTGATCATTTTGACTCATAGGGCTAAGGCCATTTAAAGGCCTATCACTAGGGCTTCATACTTAGCTATATTATTGGTACATTCAAAATCAAGATTGAAGGACAAAAGGAGAGGTTCACCATCAAAGGGGATAAGGATGATACCAGATCCACCACCACATTGACACTTGGATCTATCAAAGAACATGGTGACTTGATAGGTGAAGTCCACTTGAGAGAGGGTTGGGATGGACTCATCAGGGAACTCAAGAGGAAGAGATTAATTATTTGATAAAGGTTCATAAGTCAATTGGTTGAAAATAAATTTCCCCTTAATTAACTTTTGCTAGAGGAACTCAAGGTCAAAATCTGCTAAGAGCATGAGCCAATTGGCTAGATGTTAATTTTGGCATAGCTTGGACTACATGTACTTGAGTGGATTGGTGTTGGTTATGACATAGGTTTTATGGTTAATAAGGTAGTGGAAATTTTTGGTGGCCATGAAGACTAAATCTAAGCAAACCTTCTTGGTATGGGAGTATCAAGTCTTGCATTCTATAAGCATGCATCTAATGTAATAGATGGATTGCTCCTTATTTTGTTCATCTCAATGAGTGAGCATTTCCCCTAGGGAGTAGTCAGTGGTGGAGATATATAGGTAGAAAGGTTGGTTGTCCTTGGGAGGGGTAAGGATAGGTGGAGATTAAAGGTACTTCTTGAGTGAATCAAAGGCCTTTTGATAGTCATTATTCCCCTTAAAAGAGACATCTTTCTTCAGATGGTTGTGGAAGGGTTGGAATCGATCCAAAAGCTGGTAGATAAAATAATCAATGGATTGAAGCTTCCCCTGTAAGCTACAGAGTTTCTTAAGGTTGACTAGAGGAAGCATGGTGAGGATTGATTTGATCTTGGTGACATCAACTTTGATCCATGAAGGGAGATAATAAAACCAATAAGCTTTCCTAAAAAGACCCCAAAAATGTACTTCTTGGGGTTTAGGCAGACATGGTAATGAATGAGTCACTCAAAGATGATATTAAGAATGACCAATTGATCTTTTTGGAGCTTATATTTTTTAGAAGGTCATCCACATAGTCCTCTATAATACTATGGATAAGGTCATGGAATATATAAGTCATGGCACATTGGTAGGTTTTACCAATGTTCTTTAACCCAAAAGTCATGACTCTATAGTAGAAGGTTCCCAAAGGGGTGGTAAAAGTGGTTTTGTGCTGATATTTAGGATCAATTAAGATCTAATTGTATATCAAGAATTTGTCCACGAGATATAACATCTTGTGGCTAGCTATAAGATCAACTAGCTGGTAAATGCTCAATAGGGGAAAGTCATCTTTGGGGCAAGTGAGGTTGAGATCATGAAAGTACACATAAATTCATAGTCCCCTATGTCTTTGGTGATAGGCATGACATTTGAGGCCCATTATGGATAGTTAATGGGTTGAATGAAATTGATAGATAGAAGATGTTGAAGATCTTCTTTGATGAGAAGGGTTATGTGAGGGTGCATGCATCAAAGTTTTTGGTTGACGAGCTTGGCATCATAGTGGGTGAATATGTTATAGGTAGAAATGATGGGGTCAATTCTAGGCATGTCTCTATAAGACCAAGTGAATGCTATGTTATGGTTTTAGGGGAAAGAGGGAACTTCCTGAAGTTCCTCATCATTTAATGACTAGCCAAGTTTGACAATGTGGGGGTTATTTGGAGTGCCCAAATTAATATCCATGGTGGATTCATTCAACATGGTCGAGGTCTCAAGAAGAAGGGATTTGTGGATGGAAGAATCCAGGGTACCAAGGTAGGTGAGAATGGATTCATCATCCTGACACTGAATGGTATTAATGGTAGGAGAGTCTTCTCCTATCATCTTAAGATGGGTTAAAGGGATGGTTATGATTGCCCCATCATTTTGATAGGTCATGGGTTTGAGGATAATCATGTTGATATAAAGAAATTAGGTGGGATGATATCATCATCCTCACACATAGATGGAGGAGAGGTCGGTGTGGGAGGGGTGTTTTCTTCAATAATAATAATGGTATGTGGTTTGGTTTGCTTCTTGTTAGGTAGGATGAATCTGAGTCCATGCTTCTTATGAGTATTCATGGTCTCAATGGAAATCAACTCATGCGAGCCATGTTCATATCTCCCTAGGCCAAAGCCTTTCCAAGCACATCGACAAAGGTATGTCTTGGTGAAGCTTGGTTTACCTAGGTAGGAGAAACTGATCATAAATGGTCAAGGTAGATGAGAGGTGGTAGAAGAACTAAGGGGTTTGTTGAGTCCCCCATAGACTAAACATGTTTTATAGAAGGGAGGTCCAAAGGGAACAACAGTTATAATGTTGGGGTCATATCCTAATTAGTTAGTAAGTTGCCCATACTCATGAGGAGTAGGGAAAGTGTCAAGGGCTAAGAGATGATATTCCCCTAGTGAAAGGTGTTAGAATGTTTATTTCAAAGGGTCCATGGTGGGGATTTGGTTTGAGGGGATAGAGGAACTAGTGGATGCCTCTTTAGTTTATCTAAACATGTTAAGGACTTGGTTTGATGGTGCATTAGGGTTATCCAATATGAGCTCCTCCTTGTCAATAAGGGATTGGACAAAGCTCTTGAAGGTATTACACTTAATAATGTCATGCCTTATCACTCAATAAAAGGCACATAGATCATTCTAATTGTACTAATTAGGTTCAGGATGAGAGGAATCAAACTATTGAGGGGGTTTGATAGGAGGAAGCTGAATGATATTTGATTTCAATAACTTCTCCAATATTAAAGCATAAGATTCTTCAAGTGGAGCGAATTACTTCTGGTTGCTACAATTTTTGTTCCTCATGTTTTTATTTGAGGAACTAGAGGAATTTTATTGGTTGATGGATGGTGGAGGATCATATTTAAGGACAACTACATTTGTAGTTTCCTTACCCCTGGTATTAAAATTGGACTGGTTGTTCAATTTGGAACAAGAGGACTCATTGGTTTTGTAGGTGGAGTTCTTGTTTTTTAGTTTTAGTTTTCCTTCATCAATGGCTCTATTCTCTAACTTATGCACCATGATAAAAGCTTCATCAAAGGTTTGGAAGCTTTGGACATGAAGTGTAGAGGATATATGCTTGGCATATTCCCAAGAAAAGAGCTCTATGAGTTTAGGTTATGGAAATGAAAAGAAAAGTTAATTAATTAAGCTCCTTCATTGAGCCACAAAATTAGTAATGGATTCATACTCAAACTGCCAGATAGAGTAGAGGTCAATGATGGAAACCTTCTTGGAGATATTGATAAAAAAGTGGTACAAGAAAGTTTGAGCTAGTTGGGTGAAGGAAAAGATGGAATGCTTGGTTAAAGCACTATACCAATCTAATGTCAGTCTATCTAGGGACATGGGGAAGGCATGGAGAAGGAGGGCATCATCATAAGCAATCAGATAAAAAGCATTTCTAGCCACCCTAAGGTGTTGTTAGGGATCTTCCTTTAGAATTTAGAGAACTTGGGAAGCTCCTATTAGGGAAGATATAGCCTAATCGGTATGAATGGATGGATAGTATCATTACAGATTTGGTCATATGATAAGATGTTGTGAGCACTTGAGATGGATGACTCTAAGGTGGTCATCATTTTTGTAAGCATCTTCATTATGTTCACCTAGGGTTATGCACCTAAATGGATATAAGGTGCATATTATGGTTGGGGTTAAGTGACATATTGGTAATTTACTAGAGGTTGAGAAGTTACCACATATGGGTAAGTTATTTTAGGTGGTTGGGTCAAAGCCACATATGAATATGTGGTCATTGGTGGTTGGGTAGAGGGTATGTACTGCTACATGGGCATGGGTGGTTGAGTTATATGTAAGGGATAAGTGGTAAACTTGGTAGTGACAGGGAGTAAGGTAGAAGGTATGGGTGCCACTAAATTTGGAAGCAAAGTGGAGGTAACCAGAGGAATGTTAGTGATGGTGGTAGTGGGCACTCTAATGATAATTCGAATATGGGTAGGTAGAGGTTGGGTGGTACCCGTGTTGGAAGAATTATTAGTCAGACTAGGAGGTGTTATAAGGTTGAATGGGTTGGTTCTACATGGTTGTGTTAGAGGGGTTGCTACCTAAGGTTGATGCCTAAGTAGCTAATAGTTGGGTGGTGATGGCCACAATAGAAGAGATACCTAAAAATCCCAATGGCATGTCATAGGTTGGATTGGTAAGTTGTTCTGAAATGGGTATGTGGTGAGATATTGTGTTAAGATAATGTTATAAGGATACCAATTTATTATCCAAAAAGGTATCAAAGTCTAGGTCATCTTGGGAAACTACTCGAGGCACACTAGAAGTGTCAGAATGATGATGAGAACTCTCAGCTTCTAAGATATACTCCATGGATGAAGAGGTAGAGGAGACTAGATAATCTATAGATGGGTCCTGACTTGCTAAGTCCCTTCATTGTTGATGAGTAAGAACCATGAAATTAGGATGAGAAGAAAACATAAATAATCTTACAACTCAAATAGAGAGAAATCAAGAAAATGATCAAATAAAATCCGACACACACTAAAGTACATTAAAATCTTATGGTTAATTTTAATCTCACTTTTGGCTTATGCCTTAAGTTGTGAGAATGTGTGATAGAAGTTGGTTTGTAGATTAGGTACTATAGAAGCAATCTATGGTAGGTTTTGGATTGTTTAGGTTATAAAAAAGAATCTATATTGAAATAAATATGTGACTTGGTACAAGGGCCTACCCCTCACTTCACACACTATATTGATAGGAGTGTCAGGTGCTTAGCCAGTATATATTGATTTCCAGAGTTTATACTCAACTATAAAGATGAGTTGGTTCTCCCCTTGGTAAGGACCTCTAAGTAGGATCATTGGGAGAGGGTAAGGTTACCTTTAGGTGATGAAATCCTAATCAGGCCTTATCTCAAGTTTTTTTTATGTTTAATTGTTGAAAGTGGTTTGGTTTAGTGTGTATGGAAAAGAGTGATGCTATGATAAAATTACTATGCCTTAATTCAAATTAAGTTGAAATCAAAAGCAAGCAATGGATGCACTTAAGTTTAAACCCAAAAGATATTTTAGTTTTGTTAATGAACACAGATAAAGAGAGAAGCATACAAATGCAAAGAAAGGAAATCCAAAGTAAAGACTCAAGGTCCCATCGAGTGTGCTAGAATGTTTTAGTTAATTTATACTTATTATTTAGGAAATGAAAAAGAATAAACTAAGTAAAAGTATGGTTTTAAAACATTTTTGATTGTGTACGTATTGAAATTATAATATTTTGAAGAGCTCATATTTGGCTTGGGAGGATGACTTACAGATAAGAAAGCACTAAAACAAATTTGTTTGTTAGATAGATAGTTGAGTGGATTTCCTACCAGTAGCTAGATCCTAGAAGCAAGAGCTTCCTCAGGGGTTGTCAATCCACACACTTTACATAATTAAGTTTATAAATATAATAGAAAGTACTTTAATCAGTAACCAAAGGTACTAAAATTAAACATAAGAGATACTTGCTAAATAAATAGACTAAAAATGATTAAAATATCGATAAGCTAATTAATACTAGTGTTAGATGATTGGGGTATGCTTCAAAAAATCAGGCAAAGGTTTGTGAATAGGTAGGGACATAAAAAAATTAGATTTGATTGGGGGTAGATAGGTCACAATAAATTGATAAAATTTAATGCCATAGTGACCATTGGTAGTTGGGCTGACTATCGGTAGTTATTTGACCATCGATGATTAGGGTGACTATCAGCAGTTGGTCAGACCAACAATGATTGAGACAACTATTGATGATTACTGTGAGTAGATCTGGGTTGATAAATAGCTGGTTAACATGATCACAAAATGGGATTCCAGGAGTTGATTTGTTTTTGGGATGAGTGCAAAAAGCAAATAAAGTAATTGAATATTAGAAATTAATTACTTATTGTAGACATCCAATTCTTAACACCATTTATGTTAAAATTGTCAATCTTACGTGAATTTCACTCAAATTCACCTTTTAAGTCAAAATCTATAAAATGTCCTAAATGGTTCAAACTTGTTACTTACAAGTGCTAGTTTAGGTCAAAGTATCCGTAAATAGGATAATGCATTTTATGGGTCATCTAACTTTGATTAGATCATTTCAAGTGAAAATGACAATTTTGCCATTTAGCGCTCTAGATCGCTCTTTTCTTCTAATTCATTGGTACACATCATGTACCTTTGTTATTTTGTGTTGAAAACATCCTAAATGGAAATATGGTTTTGACACATCTAATGTCACCTTCTAATTCTTTCTGAGTCAAATTATGACCCAGTAATATGACTTTCTGACCATTTTGATTAATTGAGGGCCAATTTTCAAATAATTGCATAAATGTTGATTAACATTGTTTAAGGCTAATTAATCCAAATCAAAATCTTAAGTGAACTTTCCATGAGATTTTTTAAATATTTATTTTTGAATATTGATTTTTATTATCTGCACACCTAGTGACATCATCTATGGGGTGGCATCCATCAAGCCATAAGTGCATAAAATATCAAGATTATGGGTCACCCATGTCTAGTTAATGCCTTCCATGCCTCTTCAATGCCCCTTCTGCCAATGTCATGATGAAAATAATTATGGATTTAATTTCAAATATTAGGATTATCCATGGCCACACATCTCAATCTTGAGATGTACAGTCATGGTTGATCCTGACCAATCTCAAAAATCTATAAATAGAGAGGCCATGGATGTGAATTGAAAACTATTTTGGTGCAAGGTTATTATGCTCAAATATCCTCAAAGCTTGAATATTGTAAAGTCATAATACTAAATTATTTCCACAAAGCTTCATTGATAGGCTAGTTTAGTGATTTACAATTAAGAGCCAAGGTTTTATGAAGTGTTCTTGAGGCATTGGAGGAGCTTACCACCATTTTTGACAAAGACAAAGATGCTTGATCAAGGGAGAACATGTTTTTGAGCCACATGGGTATGGTGAATCCATTTGGGAAGGTAATATGGTGTTGATTTTTTTCATTTTTTAATTTTTATCCTTTGTAATTCCCATAGGAATAGATAAGCTTGGTTATTTAGTTCTTTATGCATGTTTCATTGTTTATGGACTAATGCTTGACTAACTTGCTTTGTAATCCTCTCTAAATCTTAGGACACACGGTGGGACTAAATGCATCTCACACATTAAAAAGATCTCTTTTCAACTTTAAAATATTTATTTGATCCTTTAAAACTCTTGCAAATTGATTTTTTAACTTTATTTTTCCATTTTTAGTTTCCACAGTTTTTACACAATTACCGACGTCGATAGAAGTACCGACATTGGTCACTGACTTAACCAACATCGGTTAGTAGAACCGACATAGGATATATCTCAGTTGGTCATAACCAATGTCGGTGATAATAACCAATGTTGGTCACTATGTTTTTTCCAAAAACATAGACCCAAGAGATATTTTTTCAAAGTTTGTTGTTTCAAACTCAAAAGAGCTTCAAAGCTAAAGGACATGATGACATTTTTGCTACAAGAACAAGCTTTTGATTTGATAAAAACATGTTTAAATCACCTTTTGCATGCTCAAAAATGAATTAGGAACTTTTTTTTAGGTGTTTAACAAAGAATTTAGATGCTTTGGTGAATGTTTTTCAAATTTTTGCAACTAAGACCTAGGGGTCAAATGAACACCACCAAACATTTTATTTGGGTTTAAAATTAAACACACATATCAATTATTGCTTTTAATAGTTTTTTAGTTGGATTTTGTTTTGAAAAAAGAGGAATGTTGCATGTATGCTCTTCCATTTGTCCCTTATAGGGAACCCTTGGAATCAAAAGTGTCATTCCTATTGCAAATACCCTAGTCCAAGGCTTAGAAATAATGTCACCTAAAACACTCCTCAAAAACTCACCAAAGTTTGGGTGATCTTGAAAATGAGCCTAAATTCTTTCTATTTATGCTTTCTTTATTTTCATGCAAACTTAGATTATGAGGGGGACGTCATTACCTCCCATGAGTTATTTAGGGAAGCTTTGACCTAGGGTTTTACCTCTCATCATTGACTTCATTTGACTCCTTTGGAGTTGCACATGGGACATATCTATATTTGGACATCACACTACACTGAGCGAACAATAGGATGTAGTGGTTGTAAAAAGGACTGGACATTTTTACAACTAGCCAATACTATGGTCACCCAATTTCTATGTTGTTCTTATGCATCATTTGATGTGAAAGTCATTATGGAATTGATTCCCCTAGAATGATCAAAACCTTGTTAGTTTAGTAGACTCCACTTTGCCATACCTTGTTAATTTAGACTTAAGACATTTGTTTTTTTTTTGTTAACTTACTTGGTCTTGATTTGTGTCTAAAACTACTTGGTAACACAATGAACTTAACCAAAACACATTGTCCTCAATTTTCTTGAGCAATAGAGGCATTACACTATCCAAATGGAAAATTCATCTTTTCCTTGTTCAAATTATTATCAAAATCTTTGTGTTATGTCATCCACTTTGGTGAAATCATACTACGCAATTGAGTTTAGATCTTTTACCCAATTTGTTTAAATCCTTCATTTATAATCTACATTTTAAATTGAACCTTTTTGAGTTCTAAGGTTTGGTGCATCAAAGTGGGTTCACCATTTGTGCACTAAGCTTGTTTAAACTTGGGTTCAATTTTATATATGGATTGAAGGTCACTTATTAAGACTCAAAATCACCTTATAATCTTGGTGGACTCAAGTCATCTTGCGTATCGCTCATGCTTTGAGTCCTAAAATATATTTTATCCTACTAGAATCATGTAGCGATGTTTTGCTTCCTATTTGGTCCTAGATTTATACTTAGTGATTCACATATGTTTTTACATCTTGAGTTGCTTAGTTCATTTTGTCTTCTTCATAATCTGAAGAGCTTTCCTCTAAACTTCTAGGGTCAACTTGTCAAAGTTGAGGCCTAGATTTTGTAGTGTGGGTGTATCACAAAGATATAGGATTTGGTGTAGTAGTTTTCACCTTGGGTCTTTGAGTTACCTTACTCTCTTCCAATCTATATGATTTCAACTTTACCAAAGGTTGAGTAAACTCATGAAACAAATCTTCTAAATTGTGCATGGTTTCAAACCACCCTCCTTTTATAGTCTCATTGGTACCTTGGTTATTTATTTAAGAGAGAGCCAAAGTAGACTTTGATTGGTTGGAAAACATTGGTCTAAAGTTAATCAAACACATAAAATAACTCTCTTTAGACATGACTCAAAGGTTCACTCGTAGTGGGGCCTCTTATGGCCTTAGTTATGAAGATGAGCAATTTTTTGATGGTCAAGATAACCCCATTATTTTTTATGATATCCCCACAATAGTAGGATTAAAAGATGATTATAATGAATATCAACCCCAAGAGGATCAATATGAATCCCTTATTAGATTGATAGAATCAGGTGCTAGACTACCTTCTAATTTTCCTACAGAACAATTGCATACTTTAGTTAGAGAAGGAGAACAATGACAGTAAGAGAAAGCTTTTGTAAAAATAGACATACCTTCTTCCTCTAACAAAGGAAAGGAAATACAAACAGAGTCAAAACCCACAAATCTAGATCTTCTAGCTAAGATTAAGATAATAAGTCTATTATATGTAGATCAGCTTGTTGCAGACTTAATAGACTCCCTAGTTGCCACTTCAATTCACAAAAATGCTTCAAAAGAACATGAAGATATGGTTGGAATTACACAACATGTATTGTATGAGAACATTATCATAGTGGACCAAGGAAATATAAATGAATAGTTAAAGTCATAAGAGACCTTACAAGATGTTCTATTTGATACAGAACATACATTTTTTAATCATCAAGAACCTCTTGTTACCTTATAAACTCAAAAACCCAAACATTCAGCTCGAATTGAGGAAAACCCTTAAGATATTTTGCCTATTTATTTTCAACCAACCCAAAGATTGGTAAATAAACATAGAAAATTTTAAAATCATAAAAGTACAAAACAACCAAATTTAAGGAATGTTTTACAATCCAAGAATCAACGAAGTATGTTCTCAATGCAAGCAACAAATCAAAACCAAATCATGGATCAAAAGGTATCGCTCCCTATAGATCCACCCAAAATCAAGGGTACATTCCACCCAAAAAACATCTTATATAATCCACAAATACACTAAACATGCAAGAATGGAAATCTATGAAGGAAATTATCCAAATATTGGAGAAGAATAATAGAGTCAAAAAGTACAAATTTGATGAGATATGCCCATATCCATTCAACTTATCTATTTTCCAAAACCCCTTTCCACCTCATTTTAAGGCACCCAAATTTGAAAAATATAAAGGGAAAGAATATCCACATCAACACATACAAGCATTATTCATCTTATGTCAAGAGGTTGCTTATAGTAATGAGTACTTACTATGACTATTTTCATGAAGTTTAGTGGGACAAGCTCTTGATTGGCTACTTAAATTACCCAAGGGATTAGTTGTGAATTGGAATGACTTATCAAAGAAGTTCATTAACCATTTCTCATATAACATCAAATATGAATTGACCATTATTGACTTATTCAAAGCCAAGTAGCATGATGGCGAAAGTTTCATTGTATATCTACAAAGGTGGAGAGGATTGGCAGGCCACTTTCAACACAATTTACTAAACAAATAATTGGCTGATATCTTTGGATCCTAAAGTTGTGAGTAATCTATGGTTAGCTTGTGCTAACTCATTTGAAATAGGACATAATATTTGCATAGAATTTGCATCCTAAAGTTGTGCATAATCTTATTGCTAGAGGCCTTGTTAATATTTTAGTGCAAGGACAAGTGTCTAATCATACTAAATCACCAACTCCTAAAATAGTTATATAGGATAAGTCTAAGGCCTTTCACAAAAATAAGAACATGGTTGGAAATGGGGTGATATAAATAAGACATGTACAAATGATACAGGCTATGCCTCCTCCAAATGTAAAATTAACTCCCTCAAATCCACTACCTAATTTGTAGAGACAACCTCCATGAAAAACATTTCATAACAATTTTAGATTCTTTAAAAAGTTAGGAGAATCAGTTGAAATAGTGTTACAAAAGTTTATTACTGCTAATATAATTATATGGCCAGTATTGAGGCCATTTCCTCAAGATCAACCAGAACTAGATTGGTATAAATATAATGAATGGTGTAACTTTCATCATGTTGCTGGTCACGATGCATATCATTACATTCAATTACAACATATTATTGAGGAATTTATTGAAAATGGTGATCTAGAAATTAAGGTAGCCCTTAATCAAGATAAAATCAAGATATGAGAATCTACAAAGATCCCTTTCCTCGACATAATCTACCACCACCAAGGAACAATCAAAATGGTCACAATCAAGGACAAGGGCAGACTTAGAACCAACAACAAGGTCATCATCATAATGAGCATAATCTATCGGAGTTGTTGCCAAAATATGGATAATATGAGTGCAATGGAGATGTGATCACACAAGTTGAAGCAAGTGCACACCACATAGATGCTAAAGCAATTTGAAAATAACACAATAAGAGAAATTGCACAAGACAAAATGGAGAAAACCAAAATTTGATTAGCATGAGATGGCCAAAGTGAGGAATACATATAGGAGAGTATGTAAGTAACTCCTCCACAAAAGGTGGACAAGGCACCCCAAGAATAGATAGTAACTCCTCCATGAAAGGTGGTGACAAGGTGCTAAGAATAGAGAAGTAAATCCCATCAATGGAGTTACTTATGACATTCTTATGACACCTATGACACATCTATGACATACACCTCCACATAAGATATCCTATCCCACAAATGTAGGAAAACTCCATGTATGCACAAGAAATACAATTTCCCTAATTAATAAATAGGGAAAAATAAAAAACTACACTAATATAATCAAGATCATAATTCCCACATTAATAATGTGGATTATAGCAATGTACCTTACAAATATAATAACATTATGGGATGCATTTCTAAAACCCACATTGCCACTATTACTGTAATGGTATGTGGCCAATCTCATGTTCCTCACAACATGAGACCCATCATTATAGGGTCAACACCCTCTCCCCATAGTAATACCATGTCAAGTTTGCATATTCATGTTGCTACTCCATTTACATAGGTTACTAATCCTGAAAAATAGTACCATTCTTCTAATTATAAAGGGTCTTCATTGACCCAAAGTTGTCACAATATTGTTAATCACCCACAGGTCACCTTCCAAGGCCCTTTGCCTTTCTCTTCTAATTATAATAACTCCTTGCCACCTCTAGGTTGTGAAATTACAACTAGACACCCACGAGTTACCATCCAAGGCCCTTCACCCACTTCTTTCCATAAACCCAATGAGAACATTATGCCAACAGTTCCAAAGATGAATACTATCCCAACAAAGACCAAACTAGTTCAATCCATAGTTCAAAGGCCTTATAGTATAATGGACCAATTAGATAAATCCCCTACACAAATTTCCATATTAAAATTCTTGCAGACATCCAATGTCTATAGAACCATCTTCAACAAGCTTTTACAAGAGTCTATTGTGCCTAATGATATAAACCTTATCAATTCCAGAGCCTAGTTGGATATTTATCTTCATTTCAGCAAATCACATTTGATCAAAAGGACATGTCCACCCTTGGCCCAAGCCAAAATAACCCACTATATATTGAGATAATCATTGCAGATCATAAGATCAAGCAGGTTCTTATAGATAATCGTTCAGGGCTGAATATCATATATCCTAAATTGGTGTGATGATTGGGTTACATGGATAAGGACATTAAGCTAGAGACTACTACAATCAAGGCTTATGACAACATTGAGAGGGAGTCATCTGGTATAATTTGGTTGTCAGTCATGGTTGGGTCTATTTCTCATCACACATTATTCCATATTTATGGATATTAAGATTCATTATACCATACTTTTTGATCTTCCTTGGATCCATGAGGTGCATTTAGTTCTATCTACTCTTCATCAATGCCTTAAGTTTCCCCATGATGGGATCGAGGTTACTATTCCCACTAATCAGTAGCCATACCAATACTGCAAACATCTTGAAGTAGAGTTTTGTAATTATAAACATTGCCAAGGTTTTAAATTCATTATAAAGAAGAACAAAGCCATCATTTCTCATCCATCTCCATATAATTATATAGACCAAGGTGATCTAGCCTCCATTTCAACTGATCCATTTCCTACAGCTCTATCCAAATAAGTGATTATTAAAGATGTAGGCAATTCCACATACCATCTAAAGGATGTCCTCCATATTTCAAAATTACAAAAATCCCATAAAACATTTGGTAAGCCTAAAACTTCCCAGACTCCTAACAGACTCGATCAGATTTGGCAACCAAATAAGAAGCAACCAAAACCTCCTATGGTTTTTATACCTACAATTGCATCAAAGAAAGATCAAGAAGATTTTACTGAGGGAGATTGGTTATAATCTGAAGGCCTTACAGATTGTTTTTAGAATCCAAAGTATCCCATCCCTAACAGGATAATGGATCATCTTGAATATACACAAAAAGGTCTTGACCCACAAGCGTAAGGAATTTTAGAACACTTATTAGTTGGAGTTGTTAATTAGAATCATGGTCTCAGATTTAAACCACCAGAGGATGACCTCATAACATTTGGTAGCAACTCTTCCAAAGTGACTAGTAATGAGACTCCTAGCACTAACATAATGTCCCATTATAGCTTTTTTTATAAGCTTGCTAATTTAAATTTGTTTAATTCAAATGCCATATCAACCATAACACCTATTGGAGCTTCCCGTCTCGAAGTAAAAACCCATCTTAGTGATGTTTTCCTCCCTGAATTAGGACATTATATCTTTACCATTGGTGATTCCCATCCTGAATTAAACCCTCACTATAACCTATGCCTTTGCCATCCTAAACTCATAGATTGGGATTAGAAAAATTTGTTTATATGCCTTGATGAGTTTCAAAATTAAGAATTGATTGCAAAATACATGGGCCTACAAGATACATTCCCTATTGGTGAGCATAAGCAGGATTTTGAATTTTCATTGAATTATTCTACCTAATTTGGAGAGTAAGAAAAATTTCTTAGTCATAATAAAGAACAAACATCAAGATCTTCAGGTGGAAACCTCTGTGAGGCACTTGTTGATTAGGAAAAAAGTAAAGAAAAAGACAAGCCTTTGAGTGAAAACCTATTTTAGGTGCTCCTAGGTAGGAAAGTTTGTTCATCCCCTCAGAACATAGAAAGTCCATCTAGCCCATGTTCCATAGCTAGTACAAGCATCTCTTTAGAACAACATCAAATATTTGAGTATCTTGCTCTTGAGTTTCTAGAGGTCTTTGCCAATTGGCCTTTACCTGAGAAGGCAGATTCTAATTCTTCATATTATCTAGATATTTGAGAGGAACAACAAGAAGATATAGTAAAAGGAGATCATGGCCATACATTGCGTACAATTCTAGAAGCTAGATCTACACTCCTTATGGAGAGCATAATAGAAGTAAATTTTAGAACCCATGAGGATCCCAAAAATGTTTATCTTAGAGCTTCCCTTACTAAAACAAAATGTGAAAATATTATATCCATTCTTAAGGATTATATAGACATATTTGCATGGGCATATTCTTACATGCTAGGCCTAGATCCAGATTTAGTTGTGCATCATCTTTTTGTTCACCCTGATGCTAAACCAATCAAGAAAAAGTTGAGAAAGACGCATCCACGCATCATCCTTTTGGTTAAGGTTAAGTTGGAAAAGTTGTTAGGAGCCAATTTTATTAGACCACTAGACTACTCTAAATGGATTTCTAACATAGTGCTAGTAAGTAAAAAGACCCCAGGCATACATGTTTGTAGTAATTTTCATGATATCAACAAAGTGTGCTCTAAAGATGATTTTCCTCTACCAAATATTGACATGATTGTTGACTCAAATATTGGGTATGAGATGCTATCCTTAATGGATGGATTTTATATTTACAATCAGATTAAGATAGCCCCTAAAGATCAGCATAAGACCACATTCACCACTCCATGGGGGACATTCTATTACCAAGTCATGCCATTTGGTTTAAAGAATGCTAGAGCCACATATCAGTTTGTAATGATTGTCATCTTCAATGACATGATGCACGACATTGTTGAGGACTATGTTGATGATATAGAAGCAAAATCAAGAATAGGAGCTGAACACCTTGACATTCTTTGAAGAATATTTTAGAGGCTTTATGCATATAAAGTTTGTTTGAATCTTAAGAAATGTGTCTTTGGAGTCACATCAAGAAAAATTCTAGGGTTTATTGTATCACAATGAGGGATTGAGGTCAACCTTGAAAATGTCATCACTATTATGGAAATGCCTCCACCAAATAATCTTAAATAGTTGTGAGGCCTACAAGGAAAGGTCCAGTCTATATACAGGTTCATTTCTCAATCGGTAGATAAGTGCCACCGATTTAATCATCTCTTAAAGAAAGGGGTAGCATTTTAGTGGGATGAAGATTGTTAGATAGCATTTGTCAAGCTTAAAACATACTTGGCCAATCCACCAATCTTACGACCTCCAACACAAAGAAGGCCACTACTTCTTTATATATGAGCTACAACATATGCACTGGGGGCACTTTTGGCTTAACATGGTAATCATGGTAAAGAACATGTGGTTTATTATTTAAGCTACACATTGGTATTATATGAACATAATTATATGCCTATTGAGAAGGTATGCTTAGCTATGGTGTTTTTCACTCAGAAATTGTGACCTTATATGCTAAATAAAAAAACTATTGTTATTTCTAAGGAAGATCCTCTCAAGTTCCTTTTATCTAAAACACCTCTTCAAGGATGCATGGCTAAATGGATTATGCTTCTTAGTGAGTTTGACATTGAGTACCAGAATCAAAAGGCAATCAAAGGAAAAGTTCTTGTTGACCAACTTGCAAAAGATCTTATTATGACCACTCAATCCCTCAACTTTCACCTTTTAAATGATTCTATCATGATGATGTAACAAGCATCACAAGAAATTGAACAATGGACACTCTATTTTGATGGATCCTTCACATCCCAAGGATCTAGAGTGGGTATATTGTTGATCATGCCACAGGGGGATTGATCCCCAAATCATTCCATATAAAATTTTAGTGTACAAACAATATGGCTGAATATGAGGCATTGGTTACAGGGCTCTATCTTGCCACATAGTGGGATATTCAAAGCTTAAAGGTCTATGGATATTCATAGCTAATCATATATTAGACAATTGATCAATATCAAATAAGAGATGATAAACTTGTCCCTTACAAGAAAATTGTTGATAACCTTAAAACACAATTTAAATTTATGTAGTTTGAGCAAGTTTCATGAGTCAATAATAGATCTGTCAATGCCATGGCAATAATTGGTTCCATGATTCAAATGCAAGATAGTGCTAAAGAGTATCAATTCTTAAATGAAAATCTTCTTCAACTGACACATATTCTATTAGATTCAGAGAGGATATGCACCATTGTTGATCCTAATCTCTCACCTGAGTTACCATGGTACCAATATTTTTATAACTATTTCCATAGTCATGTATTTCCCACCAATATTTCCAACAACCAACAAAAACTTTTTCTTCATCACTTAACACATTATATCCTCCTTGGAAACATGATTTATCAAAAAGGCTATGATGGAATGTTTCTTCATTTTTTATCTTTGGGAGAATCCAAGCTAGCATTAAAGGAGGTTCATGAAGGAATGTGTGGGCCCCATACCAATGGTGTAGTCCTAGCAAAGAAACCTCTCAAAATAGGTTATTATTGGCCCAAAATGGACATAAATGCTTGTAATTATGTAAATAAGTGTGTTCCTTATCAATAACATGGTAACTTGATATATGGACCTTCCTTACCATTATAGCCAATTACAACACCATGGCCATTCTCAACATGGGGTCTTGATCTCATTGGCAAAATTAACTTGACATCTTCAAATGGCCATAAGCACATTTTGACTACAATCAAGTAATTTACCAAGTGGATTGAGGCCATTCCTCTCACTTATATTACTAGGAAATAAATATCCAAATTCACTCATTACCATAACATCTATCGATATGGCATCCCAACCCATATTATATCCGATAATTGTGGATCCTTTGTGAACCAAGATGTGAAATCTCTTTGTGCAAAATTCGAGATCAAGCACAAAAAATCCACTCCATATAACCCGTAAGGAAATGAACAAGCTGAGACATCCAATAAAACCATTCTAACCATCTTTAAAATATTGTCATTGATGCTGGTTGTAATTGGCACTTGCAACTTTTTCCTATTCTCTAGGCTTATAAAACCAATCATCACACCCCAATTGGAGATACTTTGTACTCTCTTGTTTTTGGCACTGATTCTATCATCCTAATTGAGATTGAGATCCCATCATTAATAATATCATTGGAACACATTGAAGATGATGAAGACTATAGAGCCTCATGACTACAAGAACTAGAACTTCTTGATGGTAAGCATTTGGTTGCCCTAGAAAACTTTTAGGCCTATCAGAATAGATTGTGAAGAAGCTACAAAAAATGCATTCTCCCTTGAGAATTTGAGATTGGTGACTTATTTTTGAAAGAGAACCAGAAGAACATGAATGTTGAACCCAAAAATAAAGGCAAATTTTAGCCTAATTGGTTAGGACCATATCTTGTCACAATGAACTATGGATTAGGAGCATATCGATTGGATAAACTTAATGGTAAAGAGCTTGCAGAACCCATGAACATCATACATCTTAAGAGATTATGTGCATGAACAAATTTGAACCATTATATATAATACCCTTGACTTGGGGGTAACTTGTGCTATCATAATTTTATCCCACCCTTTTATCTTACCTTAAACACATTTTATACTACCTTGGTCCACTTTTTATGAATCTTGATGATAAAGGCTTTGAACCCTTGGCACTCTAAACACATTCTTCATCCCATTATGGATTGATCTCTCTGAGATGCATATTATTTGTTTTATCTAGGACATGTTATAATCTTGAACACTTTTTGTCCCTTAACCAATTATGATCTTGATTATGTTTCATGCACATTTGGAACATCTTCAGTAACAGCTCTATAAAGCAATTCAACCAAGATAGTCTTGTGTAGTTTCAGATAGGTGAACAGTTGCATCTTTTTAGTTTAAGTATTTGCTACTCTTTTTGTTTTATCAAGAACCTCACTCTCACTGATTTATGAGCATGGGTTGTTGTAGCTAGATTAGCTATCTTATTAGAACCTCTACTCTTAAGACATGTATCTCCTCAACTAGATGGTCCTATCTTGTGCATATTTTATCCCAAAAACACTAAAAACATTAAAAATACATTGAAAATACCAAAAATATCAAAACATGATCCACAAAAGAATGAAAACATTATCTCATGCTTCTATACATTTATACATTCCTGTTCCACCATCCCATGCTCTCGCCATTTTGTGAGCAACTGTTAATTTTGAATGCTCTCACCATTTTATGAGTAACTATTAAGTTTGAATTCTCTCACCATTTTATGAACAACTATTAAATTTGAACACTCTTTCCGTTTTATAAGCATATAAACACCAATTCATTTCATCTTATCTCATGCACTTGCCATTTTACAACATCATTCTTTCTCATCTCATCATCTTCTTGTTTGCCAGACCATTATTGTTTGTTTGTAATATCTTCCATTTCTTCTATAACATTAATCATGCTAGTCTTATCATCATTTTTATTCTATCCCATTTCCTGGGAGAACTATATTTGACTTGAAGTCCATGTTGGAACATGCATCCATGAAACTATGTAGGCAACGTCCACATGTCTTATACATCTGGAGTCAGCTTGACCAATCCCTTCCTTTTCTTCTCTTCCCCCATTTATTCTATCATTGTTCCTCTTTAATAAGGGAACAATTATCATTATTCTTTGTTATGACATGGTGGAAAGTAATGCCTCTACCGCACATGCATGAACATTTATCTTTAAACTGCATTAACATGGTTTTTGTTTGTGTGTGTTTATTTGAGTTTTCTTGGTGTTTTGTTATGATTTCATACCTCTCCTTTTATTTCTTCTCATTTTCTCTTTTTATTACCTCTTGTTCCATTCTTAGTCTTGTGTTTCCTTGTTTGTTTTTGCTTATCTCTTTTATATTTCAGAACATCTTGATGATTCACATGGATCTCAATTGTTTATATCTTGATCCTATGTTATTACGTTATTCTTGGACCATTTTGTTCATTTGATTGTTTTTGGTGTTTCATTTTTATATTTGATTTTCCTTTTCTCTTTTGTGTTCAAGAATGCCTTGATGGTCCACATGGATCTTTATTATTCATATCTTGGTCTCATGTCATTAAGATGTTCTTGCCTTTTATTTTTAAACATTTTTTCCTACTTAAGTCTTGATAGATCATATATTTATTTAAATTTAGGTTCATTTATGCTTATCTTTTTCTTTGTCTATGCTTTTTTGTTTAGATGTAAATCATTGTAACTCTAGTTTTGGTCATTATTTTACCATTAATCCTTAGTTATAGATATTCACAGTTGAACTGGCTCAACACAATTGGAATCTTATGTCATTCTAAGTTATTCATACTTATGATGCCTAATTTATTTTTACTAAAGCAAGAACTTTGTGCTCAAGTCTCAAATTCTTTACATCAACATCAGCTCTGATGAATGATTCTAAAAAACACTCCATAAAACCTAGGCTCATGATATGAAATTAGGCATCTAGATAACATGCATTTCAAGCTTCTTTGTCTATTCTTAGACATTCATATATTCACATACATTGTGAGTCTAATCAATTCTTGATCATTTTTCATCATTCCTCATTCCATTCTCTCCCAAACTTGGCTGAACTACATTGGCCTAAAGTTCATGTTGGAACATGAGTCCATAGAACTATGTAGGTAGCGCTCAATTTATATTGAGGTCAGCTCAATTATCTCCATTCCTCTTTTCATCTATCTCATCATTTTCATTCTCATATGTTTGATTTTATATGGCTTTCTAAGCCATTACACCATCATATGTACATTTTCACCCACTCGCTTTAACCTATCTTTTTAGTTATATCCTTGAGCTATTTTGTTTGCCAATTATCCATGCTAGGGCACAATATATGAACAACATCCAAATCAAATCAACTCTATAGGGTAAAATCATTATTTATTCTTTATCAATGATCAAGATTCACCCTATTGGGGCAAAAATATTTTATCATGATCACATCTGCTCTACTGGGGTAATTTTCTATTATCTTCTCTTTGGAGACCCCATTCTAGTGGTGCTTCCCTTCATGAAATAGAACGTTCTCCTTTTTCCTCTAAATCTAAGCTATCCACATTAAATCCCATGATGGAAATATTTTAGTGTGCATCTTATTTCAGGATTGATCAATGTCATAAGCACATAGCTTGTATTCACAAATTGGGTACATTTACAGTGTGTCCCTTAGATTTATGGATTATATCTTTCCCATTCCCCCTATTTCTAGGGCATATTATACCTTTCATTATATTTTGATCATTGATGGTAATCACATGTACAATCATTATCTCTTTTGAATGTGATCTATTCCATGGGTTAATCTCTCACTTTCTCTCTCTTTTCGAGAGTTCATTATTCTCTTTCATCCTAATATGTCCTCTCGAGGGGGCATCATGGGTATGTTCCAATTTTTTCTTGAAAAATCTTTTCTTTGAAAAGACATTTCTTCACATGAATGTCTCGCTATGCCTTCTTAAATAGAGACAAAATGTAGACATCTAATTCCTAACACCATTAGTGTTAAAATTGTCAATCTTACGTGAATTGCACTCAAATGCACATTTTAGGTCAAAATCTATAAAATTTTCTAAATGGTTCAAAAATGTCACTTAAAAGTGCCATTTTAGGTCAAAGTATCATTAAATATGGCAATACATTTTATGGGCCAACTAACTTTGATCAGATCATTTTGAGTTAAAATGACAATTTCACCATTTAGTGCTCTGGATCACTCTATTCTTCTAATTCATTGGTACACATCATATACATTTGTTATTTTGTGTTGGAAACATCCTAAATATAAATATTATTTTGAAGCATCTAACGTCACCTTCTAATTCTTCTCGAGTCAAATTACAACCTAGTAATATGACTTTCTAACCATTTTGATTAATTGAGGGCCAATTTTTAAATAATTGCATAAATGTTGATTAACCTTATTTAAGGATAATTAATCCAAATCAATAGATTAAGTGGATTTTATATGAGATTTTTTGAATATTTAGTTTTTAAAATTTATTCTTATTATCTACATCACCTAATGACATCATCTATGGGGTGGCATCCATCAAGCCATAAGTGCATAAAATATCAGGATTATGGGTCAACCATGCCTAGTTAATGCCTTCCATGACTCTTCAATGACCCTTGTTACAAGGTCATGATGAAGATAATTATGGATTTAATTCTAAATATTAGGATTATCTATGGCCACACATCTCAATCTTGAGATGGATGGTCATGATTGATCCTGACCAATCTCAAAAATCTACAAATAGAGAGGCCATGGATGTGAATTAAAACCTATTTTAGTGCAAGGTTATTATTCTCAAATATATTCAAAGCTTGAATATTGTAAAGTTATAATGCTAAGTTGTTTCCACAAAGCTTCATTGATAGGTTAGTTTATTTATTTACAATCAAGAGCCAAGATTTTATGGAGTGTTCTTGAGGCATTGGAGGAGCTTACCACCATTGTTGACAAAGATAAGGATGTTTGATCAAAGGAGAACATGTTTTTGAGCCACATGGGTATGGTGAATCTATTTGGGAAGGCAATATGGTGTTGATTTCTTTCATTTTTTTCTTTCTATCCTTTGTAATTCTCATAGGAATAGATAGGCTTGGTTAGTTAGTTATTTATGCATGTTTCATTATTTATGGACTAATGTTTGACTAACTTGATTTGTAATCCTCTCTATACTTATCTCATAAAAAGTTGATCAGGTGGATTCTTGAGGTGATTGACCTACTGGTGGAGTCTAGTGTGATTCTGATAGAGTAACAGTACTTGAAGCTTTGGTGGAGTTGTGATGACAAGGTTGTTCTCTGACATAGTAGCTACATCATTAGATTATTGATGATGATTGACCTACATAAAGAGAATTCTTGATGCACAAGCTATTGATAGAAATTATTTATCCCTTTTTACCTCCCTAATCCTCTTGTATTTTAGGCAAGGCATGAGAGTTTGTAATGTCCCCCACTTAGCCAGTCTGGATGTATGTTGTCGTTAGCCCATTTTTTTATGGTCCCGAGGGCTAACTAGGACTTCAATAGGGATCCTGAGGTTATTTGGCCTAGACAAATTTAATTACATGCCAAATGGAGTTCATTTGTTGGGTTTTCTAAAAGACTTGCTATTTTTAGTAAGCCAATAGGGGATGCAGTACCTTCAATTTTTAGTGACAGGATGTGATGCATTTTGTTGAGCTCTTTTTGATGAGCTATTATATGTGGGATTTCGAGTTTATTTGGTATATTATTTTAATGTTTGAAGTTATAACAATAAAGTGACTATTTAAATTAAATATTATAATGTTTCATAAAGTCACTTTATTAAAAATCAAGATCTCCCTTTAGGGTACATACATGGGCTTTTGTAAAAGGGAAAAAATAATATCCCACATTGGCAAGATGAAAGCATAGTTCTAGTGAGGAAGGATTAAAAGAAAGTGGATAGCTCTCTTTCGGGAGGCTTGGAAATATCAAATAAATGGGATAATATTCTGTAGATTATTTCTCAATAGTTTGAAGGATGAAATCCCTTCAAGCTGGAAATCTTAATGCCATTGAAATAGATGGTCTTGAGATTCATTAAACTAGTTTGGGGTAGTGCTTGGTCAGCATCATTTTGAGGATAACATTCATTTGCAAATTTGGAACCAAACTGGTGAATTTGCAAGTCTACCTGGAAGCACATTAGAGGTCATAAGTCTATCATTCCTAGTCCAGATCACATGCTTCCAACTTTGTTGCATTGCTAGAGCTTGGGCATTTAAGCACTGGTCATTTTTGGCAGCCATTATTTTAGCAAAAATTAATATATATTTTCCATACAGTGTCGTACTGTATAGCCTACTCCTGGACATAGTACAGACCTACACCAAGGAAGTTTAGGGGTTTCCAAATTAGATATTCATCATCAAATTTTGATCAACAGTAATCGTATCATTTCTAGGTTCTTCTACATCTAATTATAATAGTTAGATGAATGTATGGGTGCCATAATTGTAAAGGGGTTCACATTTTCAGTCACTGTGTAATAGTCATTTCAGTCACTGTGTAACAATCATTGCATTATAAATTTAGACACTTTTTGTACACAGCTATATGAAGTTTGTATATCTTGAATAGAGGATAAGTGTATGTGACATTCATGATCAGTCCATAAGAACTCTTTACATTTGCATATTTTTTAGTAGTGTTCAAGTGCCAAGATATTTGTCCTTGCTATTCTTCATATCATACTATCATTTGTTTGGTAGAGAAACATTTTAACATCTGAACAAGAACTCAAAAATTTCAAATCAGACTTTGCACACCAACTGTTTGACAAAATGTCGTTGAATCAAAAACTAAAAAATTCAAGGTAAAATTAGTAGGATATGTTACAGTAGTATCAAAGCTTGTTTATCCTGCCATCCTAGTGGGTACAAACATAATGAACAGGTGGTAATATGATAGATTGGAGTGTTCAACCTTTAACTTGTCACTATAATTTAAGAAGAACTAGGGCTCGTCTAAACACAAGACAAGAGGAACATGGAAATCTAGAGGATCATATTGATACAGGTGAATAAGTTATTGGCAATATGGGAGATAGGAATGCTGGGGATCCTAGAGAGGAAAGATTCTTACAGTTATTAGAGACCTTGGCATAGGGACAATGATTATCAGAATAGAGGGCACAGGAGCAGAATCAGAGATTGGAGCTTATGATGCAGATGATGGCTCATCAAATGGGGTTGAATGCTAACATGGGTGGAGGAAATAATCAAAATGGTAATAATCAGAGTGGGAATAATTAAGATGGGACACAAAATGGAGGTGAACAAGTTGGGAACAATTTTGATCATGCACCCAAGCAAGCTAAGATAGTGAGTTTAAGGCCTATGATTCCCACTTTTCCTCTTAGAGCTCTGGAACAGTCAGTACCAGAGCCCCAGATCACTAATATACAGGATCAACTGAGGAGAGATTGGGAAGTTGGAGGACCAAAATTTATTGCTATAATTACCTTTAAAGAGTATATGGATATGTGGATGAAACATATGCCACGTGGACATGACAGGAACCAGATATATAAGCTACGAAAGAAAGTAGGGAAATTTTAGTTACCATATTATGATGGCTCAGGGAAGTCTACAACAAGAGCTTGGGTTCAAAATCTTGACACATACTTTCAATTGAACCCTATGCCTGAAGAAGAAGCTATTAAGTACGCAAAAATTCATCTGGATGGGTTAGCACACGAGTGGTGGCATCATGGTATTGTCACTATGGGTCATGCACACATTACCTCTTATGTGGAGTTTACAGAGAGATTGATTGAAAATTTTGATAGGAAGGATCCATAACTCCATTTCAAGGAGTTAGCTTAGCTTAAACAGTGGGGATCATTAGAAACATACATTACAGAGTTTCAAAAACTCACAGTGTTAGTAATAAATGTATCGGAACGGAGGATACTGGTTCTATTTATGGATGGGTTAGCTGATCCGTTGAGAGGATGGATTAAAGCTCTCGACCCTCCCACTTTGTAGGAAGCCATTAAAAAGGCTAGGGACATGGATTCCTCTTCAGCTTCTAAGAGTAAATTCCAGGCAAAGAATTTCCCTTTGAGGAAAGATAAGGATAGGAAACCATTTCAGAGAGAGGCTCAGCCACCTAAGGAGGAAAGTAAGAGGTTGGAAAGTGAGACACTTAATGATCTCAAGAAGAAAAAGCTTTGTTTTCATTATAGGGAACCTTGGGATTTATCACATAAGTGTCCATTGAAGGCAAAAGCTAAGCAGATGGAGTATTTTTCTACCAAAGAGTTAGTGGATGGAGATTCAGAATAGTCATCAAAATCTGATGGAGATGATGATGGTTCTTCATATGAGGAAGCACGTAATGATAGCATGATGGCTCAATTGTCTAGTCTACAAGAAGCCGTCACTTTCAGAGTTAGAGGGACTTTGGATGGACAGAGATTTGTGGCACTCATTGATATAGGGGCAACACATAACTTCATTGATGAGAAGTTTGTATCATGTAGAGGATTACATATAGAAGAGCATAGGGGATTTAAGGTGATGGTTGCTGATGGATTCAAGATTGACTGTACCAAGAAAATCTCCAACTTGTAGCTTCATTTGGGAGATTATGACATGGTGGGAGATTTCTTTGTGGTCAACATTGGTGATCAGGATATGGTGCTTGGGATGAATTGGATGAAGTCTCTGGAAGAGTTTACATTTAACCTCAAAAAAATGGAAATGAGTTTTGAAGCAAATGGTAAGAAGATAGTGCTTAGAGGTTTGTCAGATGGGAAACTTTGAGTGGTGTCACTCAAGCAGATGCAGAGTTTCTTTAGACATGATCAGGTGCAATGGGTAGCAGATTTTAGAGCAATGCCTAAGATGACAGAGCAGCATGAACAAGAGTATCCACCTGATGTGCAAGAACTAATAACCAAACACACTAAGGTGTTTAGTGAGATACCTCCAGGGAGATCCCCAGATAGGGGAATTGAGCATGTTATTGTGTTAGAGGAAGGGGCTAAGCCAGTTATCATCACACCTTACTACCATCCAAAGAGATATAAGGATGAAATAGAAAAGGCAATCAAGGAGTTGATTGACATGGGGCACATACAGCCAAGCAAGAGTCCTTTCACTTCTTCAGTAGTATTGGTGAAGAAGAAGGATGGTACAATGAGGATGTGCATAGATTATAAGGAGATGAACAAGAAAATAATCAAGAATTGATACCCCATCCCATGCATTGATGAGCTTATTGATGAATTTCACGGTGCATGCTACTTCTCTAAGATTGATTTGAGTTCTGGCTACCACTAGATATGGGTTAGAGAGGAGGATGTGGAGAAGATAGCTTTCAGATGCCACTATGGACATTTTGAGTTTTTGGTCATGCCCTTTGGGTTGACTAATGCCCCTACCACTTTCTAGTTCTATATGAATAGAGTGTTCAGAGATCAGTTGAGGAAGTTTGTGTTGATATTCTTTGATGATATACTGATATACAATAGTACTTGGGAGGAACATCTGAAGCATCTTGATACAATGCTTAGTATTCTAGAGAGGGATTCATTATATGCCAAGATGAGTAAATGTGAGTTTGAGATGACAAAGTTGCTCTATCTAGGGCATATTATTAGTGCAGGAGGTGTTCGAGTTAACCCAGACAAGATCAGGACCATTATGGATTGGCCACCACTAAGGAACACTTCACAGCTCAAGGGATTTCTTGGGCTTTGTGGGTTTTACCACAAATTTGTGAAAGTTTTTTCACAAATAACAACTCCACTTACAGACTTGACATAAAGAGACAGTTTTGAGTGGTTAGAGAGGGTTCAAGATTGTTTTGATAGGTTCAAGGAGCTAATGAGTTCATGTCCTATTTTAGCCATTCCATATTTCACTAGGCCTTTTTAGCTACAGTGTGATGCCTCAAGAGAAGGCATAGGAGCTATCCTCATGTAGGACAAACATCCCATCGCATATGGAAGCAAAAAATTACGAGGTGTTGAGAGAACTTATAGCATCTATGACAAAGAAATGCTAGCAATCATGCATTTGCTAGCCAAATTTAGGCAGTACTTAGTAGGAAGCTAATTCACAGTAAAAATAGATCATAATAGCTTGAAACATTTCCTTGGACAAAAGGATCTTAATGATAGGCAATAGAAATGGGTGAGTAAGTTACATGCCTATGATTTTGATATAGTCTATGTCAAAGGGAAGAAAAATATTGTCATAGATGCTTTATCTAGGAGGGCTCATTTGCTTTCTGTTGGGATAGTCATGGATGATTGGAGAGAGATAATATTGACAAAGTATGCCAAGGATAGTTGGGCATCTAACATTATTGAGGGGGCTATTCAGGATAGTTGATATACTATTGTAAATGATCTGATCATTTACAAGGGGAGGATTTATTTGGTACCTGGGTCTACTATGAAGTAAAAGATCTTGAGAGCATTTCATGATTCACCATTAGCCAGACATCTAGGATTCTTTAAGACATATCGACAGGTGAGAGAGTGCTTCACTTGGAAGGGGCTCAAGTCTGAAGTGCTATAGTTTGTTAGGGAGTGCCCAGTGTGTCAGTAGAAAAAATAGGAACATTCCTTTCTAGGCAAATTACTACAGCCCCTACCTATACTAGAGAAGAAGTGGGATAGCATTTCCATGGATTTTATCATAGGCCTTCCAAAGGCACAGGGTCAGGATTGTATTTTTGTTATGGTAGACTAATTGACAAAATTTGCACATTTCTTTACAATTTCATCTACATATTCAGCAACATAGACAGTAGAGATATTCTTTTGAGAGGTATTTAGATTACATGAGATGCCATGGAGCATAGTCAGTGACAGAGATAATAGGTTTATGAGCGACTTTTGGTAGGAGTTGTTCAGGTTGTGTGGAATAGAGCTCACTCTGAGTACCAGTTACCACCTCTAAACTGATGGGCAGACAGAGATAGTAAACAAATGGGTTGAGGGGTACCTTTGAAACTACATTGTAGGATAGCAGAAGGCTTAGGTGAAGTGGCCACATCTAGGGGAGTACTACTATAACACCTTTTTCCATATGTCTATTCAAATGTCCCCTTTCATGGAACTATACAGGTATGATGCTCCTAATTTCTTGGATTTCTTATTTGGGGATAGTAGGGTGCCTAAGGCCAAGGATATTTTACAAGAGTGTCAGGACATGTGATCCTTGAAGGAAAATTTACAAAAGGCACAAAATTAGCAGAAGTAATATGTTGATCAGCACAAGATTGAGAGGTCTTTTGAAGTAGGAGACATGGTGTACCTCATGTTATAGCCATATAGATAGTCCTCTCTCAAGAAGAGTGGAGCAAAAAAATTGAAACCACGCTACATGGACCATTCAAAGTAATCAGGAGAGTGGGCGAAGTAGCTTATGAGTTGGAGTTGCCTGCAGACAGTAAAGAGCATAATGTGTTCCATGTGTAATGCCTTAAGAAGGCATTGGGGCACAATGTGGTGCCTTCAGTAGTATTGCCACCTCTTGATGATGAGGGGAAGCTTATCTTGGTTCATGAGGCTATACTTGACTCTAGGAAGAGGGTGCTTCATAGGCGGACTATCAGGGAGTACCTAGTGAAGTGGAAGAACCTACCAATTGAGGATGCGACATGGGAGGCTGAGCAGATTCTTCAGCATCCTGAGTTGAGATTGCTTGGGGATAAGCAATTTCAAGAGGGGCAGACTGTAATGTCCCCCACTTAGCCAGTCTGGATGTATGTTGTTGTTAGCCCATTTTTTTATGGTCCCAAGGGCTAACCAGGAGTTCAAAAGGGATCCTAAGGTTATTTGGCCTAGATAAATTTAATTACATGCCAAATGGAGTTCATTTGTTGGATTTTTTGAAAGACTTTCTATTTTTAGTAAGCCAATAGGGGATGCAGTACCTTCAATTTTCAATGATAGGATGTGATGCATTTTGTTAAGCTCTTTTCGATGAGCTATTATATGTGGGATTCTGAGTTTATTTGGTATATTATTTTAATGTTTGAAGTTATAACAATAAAGTGACTATTTAAATTGAATATTATAATGTTTCATAAAGTCACTTTATTAAAAATCAAGATCTCCCTTTAGGGTACATACATGGGCTTTTGTAAAAGGGAAAAAATAATATCCCACATTGGCAAGATGAAAGCATAGTTCTAGTGAGGAAGGATTAAAAGAAAGTGGATAGCTCTCTTTCGGGAGGTTTGGAAATATCAAATAAATGGGATAATATTATATAGATTATTTCTCAATAGTTTGAAGGATGAAATCCCTTCAAGTTGGAAATATTGACGCCATTGAAATAGATGGTCTTGAGATTCATTGAACTGGTTTGGGATAGTGCCTGGTCAGCATCATTTTGAGGATAACATTCATTTGCAAATTTGGTACCAAATTGGTGAATTTGCAAGTCTATCTGGAAGCACATTGGAGGTCATAAGTCCATAATTCTTGGTCCAAATCACATGCTTCCAACTATGTTGCATTGCTAGAGCCTAGGCGTTTCAGCACTGGTCATTTTTGGTAGCCATTATTGTAGCAAAAATTAATATATATTTTCCATACAGTGCCGTACTGTATACCCTGCTCCTGGACATAGTACAGACCTACACTAAGGACAGTTTAGGGGTTGCAAAATTAGATATTCATCATCATATTTTGATTAACAGCAATCGTATCATTTCCAGGTTCTTCTACATCTGATTATAATAGTTAGATGAATGTATGGGTGTCATAATTGTAAAGGGGTTCACATTTTCAGTCACTGTGTAACAGTCATTTCAGTCACTATGTAACAGTCATTGCATTATAAATTTAGACACTTTTTGTACATAGCTATATGAAGTTTGTATATCTTGAATAGAGGATAAGTGTATGTGACATTCATGATCAGTCCATAAGAACTCTTTACATTTACATACTTTGTAGTAGTGTTCAAGTGCCAAGATATTTGTCCTTGCTATTCTTCATATCATATTGTCATTTATTTGGTGGAGAAGCATTTTAACATCTAAACAAGAACTCAAAAATTTCAAATCAGACTTTACACACCAGCTGTTTGACAAAATGTTGTTGAATCAAAAACTAAAAAATTCAAGGTAGAATTAGTAGGATATGTTACAGAGTTGTAATAAGACATGGATTGAGCTTCTTAATTTTAACTCATCCATGCAATGGCTCAAACTAGATTTAGATGGGTTATTTTTATTAAATCAAGGTAGGTGGTTTTCATTTTGGTGGTTAAGGAGGTGCACCATGATCATTGAAAGTCAAGGTGATGATCGATGGTCATCTTGATCATCGATAGGTGAGGGTAAAAGGGTCAAATTGGGTAAAAACTAGGTTAAGTCAGTTTGGTCAAACTAACTGTAAGTCAGGCTTGGTTAGGGTTCGAAGGGTTAGATTGGTCTCAAGAGGGTCCCAAGATGGTCTAGGGGAAATACAACATTCATAATCAAGGTGTGTGGATTTGTGGTTTCTACACAAAGAAATACCATACTTTCTACATCTTATGAAAGCTTCATGAAGATGATCTAAATGCAATTTTTTTAATAATGAATGGTGAGATCATCTACATAAACCTTAATTACAATGCTAATCAATTTATCAAAAGTAACATGCATATCTCTTTTAAATGTAGCTATTGCATTCATTAATCTAAAAAGCATTTTGTTATAAGCAAAATTTCCTCTACAAGTAGCAAAAGTAATCTTATGTCTATCTTTAAGATTTATAAAAATATGATTATAACTAGAAAATCTATCTAATAATGACATTATTTCTAATCCTGTAACTTATTTCAAACTCTAATATATATTTGGCAAAGGGAAATTATCTTTAACACTAGCTTGATTCAAATCTCTAAAATCAACACATAACTTAATATCACCATTTTTATTTCTAATAGGCACTAAACTAGCTACCCATTCAGAATATGTTACATAAAAAATTACACCAGCATCAATCATTTTTTCTAGCTCTTTGTTAATGGTGTCCTCTAATAAATGGCTAATTTCTCATATTTTCTACCTTACAGGCTTAATACTAGGTTTTATAGGTATGTCATGTTTAATAATATTAGTATCATAACCTTTAAGATCTTTATATGTCTAGGCATACACATTAATAAATTCCTTATATAACTTAATAAATTTAAAATTCTCATTTGTGGTAACTTGAATTCCTAAATAAACATAGTTTAGTTCTTTTTCTATACTTAAATTGATCAGAATAGTCTCACTTATGATTCTCCTGGAAGGTTATTCTAATCTAGATATTTTGGGTTGATTGTTAGGTGTAAACATAGATTCTAAACTTACTAGACCAATAGATAATTTGTTAGTACTTAATTGCAAATAATCTTCATATTTTAGTACATAATCATCATGATAAAAATAATTATCCTTAATAAAAGAATCTAAAAGTTCACCACAACTAAAAACAAGGCAACTATCATTCAAATCAAGAATTGTAGAATGGAAAATTTCAGCTTAAGAGAGGTTTGTCACTGGTTCTCTTTCACTTAAGGTTGGATTAGAGGCAAAAACAAGAAGCTTATCAATGCTAATATTAAATTCTATTAGAATATGAATGATATTGAAAGCCTTACAATGTTCAAGTAAATACCAAACCTTTTGTGTATAATGATGTAGATGAGTTTGATTAGGTTTATAAATTTCATGAACTTGTTTAACAACTAATTTAAAATATCCAAAGAATTCTAAATGCTTAATATTAAATTCTATGGATTTTTCCAAATATAAACATAAAATTTCAAATTCTATAGAATTATTAGTATTTTCAAGGGATAATTTGAAATCATAACAAAATATCTTACCAATAAGATAAATTAGACAAATTTCAGCACCATTACCTCATTATGAACAAGATCCATCAAAATAGAGTGACCATAAAATATCCTTTTCAAAGAAATTTTCATGCTAATTTTCTGGTTCATCTAAATTCAACAATTTATAAGTTTCAATTCCAGTCTCAACATAATAAATAATGAAATAAGTGGAGGAGTTTATAAGTGTACTGGGCCAATCATCTCTTTAAATGAAATAAATTTTATTGCAAACATGAACCCTTGTAATATCCTTTCCAACAAAAAAACTAATTGATTTTGACCAATCCCTTCCTATTAACATAGCGTAATTACTAAGAATATCTAAACTTTGACATTCGTCATGCATATAATTCTTTCATCTTGAGAAATCATAATGACTATGTCATGAAACTTACTACAACTTTTAGTTTGTCTAGAATCAAATCTAGTAAGTTTCCTATTGTCAATTTCATAAGATATACCTAATTGGTCTACAATGAATTTAGGCAATATATTCTTCAAAGCACTTATATCTAAGATATAATTATAGATTACCTTATTATAAATTTTAACTATAACATAAAAATAAGGTATATAATCTATAGGAGAATCATATTTTTGAACGTAAACAGTTAATTGTTCATTATTATTTTCTTATTATAAGCCTACATTAGTTTTCAGATTCTTAACAACTTCATTTATTTTATCAAGTTGTCCTAAAAAATTGGCTGCCTGAATTAATGACAATCTAGCTTTGATTGTAGATAAATCATCAATTATATTATAAGTTTTAACATTAGTTTATCTAAAAAATTTAAGCTTATAACACTGATATTGACTATTATTATAATCAATTGATAAAAAAATATTTTGAGCAACATTATCAATTGAACTACTTCATTATTCTAAACTATTTTTCTTTTATCATGAGAAGAAAAATTATTGTTTACTATTTTATTATTTTGAGAAGAACTATAATCTTTATTTTTAGTATTCACAACATAAGCATTTTCATTTTATGATGGGTCATCAAGAGCATTTATGTTATCTTCTAGATCTTTAGATATAGGATATTTTTTTTGAAGGAATTTTTTAAACTTATGAAAAGTAACACATGAATCTAGATTGATCCAATTCACATACATTATAGTAATAAGCAATTTCCAAATTTTTATTTTTATTATTGTTTCTATTATAAGAAGAAAGTTTATTATTTAGTTGTCTTTTAGCAATGACCATATCATTTCTTAGACTTTGGATGGCTTTAAATTTTTTTGAATTATCTGAATTTAGACCTATGAAAGATCTATCCTTAAACCCAATGTGTTTAAGTTTCTTTTCATATTCAATATAAAATGTAATAGTTTCATCATATTCTATAATATTTCTATCTTTTAAAGCCATTTTATATTTTAAAGGTAAGACACTACAAAAATAAAGTCTAGATAACTTTTTGGAAGATCGAAGGTCATGTGAGATATTTTAATGCAGCTTAGTGAATCTAATGATAAAATGATAAATGGTCTCACTTAGATCAGGAGAAAAATTCACAAGATCATTCACTAGGTCAAAGTCTTCTTTAACTTTCTCAAAAGACAACTCTAGCCAATCTTCAATGTCTTTCTAAGTGCTAATAACCTTGGCAGGTAAACTAATAAATGCTTGGTAAAGTTTTCCTTCAAGTGTTTGAGCAAGAACTCTTAAACAAATATTTTATTTGTTATACCAAGAGTAGCACAAACTAATCTAAATGCTTCTAAATGATCTTCTCAAGATTTTTTAGGAGCTCCAAAAAATTTTAGTATATTTATTTATTTAAGAAAAGGTAACTTACCGGGATGATTTCCAACATTAATTAGATTTACAAAAATCCATGGAGTTACAACTATCTATTATTCTACTTCAACTTCATCTTCATCTTCACCTTCAATGAGATCATCATGTTCTCTATTGTTTTGCAATCTATAAATCAAATCCTATATTCTCTCTTCTACTTCTACTGGATCTTGCATTGAAACTTTTAACAATTTCTATTTGAATAGATTGATTATAACTGATTTAATTATAGATTTATATTAGTAGGTTCAGAGCGAATAACCAAATCACCAAAAAAAAGGAATAAAAAATAAAATGAGTTCTAGACCTAGGATTAGTAGCTAAAACTCTAGCTATCTTCCTGCATTCTTTTATTTGTATTTAAAATGTCTTGTTGAGTCTCATAAGTAAGATTAGAATACCAATCTATCTAAAATTCTACTATTTCTTCTTCTTTAGTTATGACTTGAATAACATGTTGAAGATTTTAAGGTTTCTTAGACCATGCATAACACATTAAATTAAAAGCAAGATTAACCTCATCGTCAGTAATATCAATTTTAGATTGGATAATAAGATGTTGTCCTCTAAGAACCATGAGCAAGAAGAAAATGCAACTTAAAACAAATCATATTTTTGAGAGATTTTTCAATGGAGATGTTAAGGTATGGAGCTAAAAGCTTCACCCATGAGCAAGTGCAGAAGTTGCTAGAAGTCCACAGTCACCATTGACGGTCAGGAACATACCAGAGGCTACTGATGTCAGTAGTACGTCGGCCGACGTTGGTCATAGGTAGACTGGTAGGGACCGACGTCGGTCACCTGTGCATCTAGAAGCTATTTTCGTGGATAGAACAGAATGCTTGCATGTTAGGATTAAGTGATAGTCTTAAGTTTGTGTTTCTATTTTAAGTAGAACTGATTAGAGCCCTTGATTAGGAGGTGTATCTAGTGGTTGTAAATGCATGTTCATGTTTCCTAATATTATATATAGGATAGATCTTCATAGCTTATTAGTGGAATAGAAAATAGTACAAGAATTGTATATGTGTATCAATCCAGGTTGTTAGAGTTGATTGTAATTGAGAGAAAGAGAACTCTTGAGGGAAAGAGATCTAGGAAGAGATCTGTACATCTAAGAGAGGTGTGGAAGAAAATAAGTTTCTTCAATTGTAATTCCTTCTGTAAAGAGTTTAATACAATTTTTTAGGGTGGTTTCTTGTATCTCTTATTCTTTGCTATTTTTGATTCTAGTTACTTATCGTTCTGGCTTAATTCTGCATTTAATTGCTTTCATATAGTAATCAATTTTGTTGATTGATCCCCAACAAGTGGTATCAGAGCTTGGTTTCAGGTTCTAGAGCTTGATACCAACAAGTGGTATCAGTGCTTGGTTGCAGGTTCTAGAGCTTGATACCAACAAGTGGTATCAGAGCTCAGGTTGACTAACAAGTGTTTCAGATCTAGTTAGTGTGTATTAATTACAGGTTACTCACAGGGATTTCTATTTGAGTGGGAGAAGCAATGGCAGAAGAAAGTAAACTGAGAATGGAGAAGTTTAATGGCAAGAATTACCAATTATGGAGAATGTAGATAGAGGATTATCTCTATCAAAAATATCTATTCTTACCGTTAGGTGGGATTGCTAAGAAGCCCACAGACATGGAAGATGAAGAATGGGAAGTTCTTGATAGAAAGGCTCTTGGATATATAAAATTGAGTCTAGCATCTACTGTGATATCTAATTTATCACATGCAAAGTCTATGATAGAGTTAATGACTACTTTAGTAAACTTATATGAAAAACCCTCAGCTTTAAATAAGGTATATCTTATGAAGCAGTTATTTAATTTGCAAATGCAAGAAGGTGGATCTGTATCTAATCATCTAAATGATTTCCATGGAATTGTAAATCAATTAAATTCAGTCAAAATAGTGTTTGATGATGAAATTAAGGCTCTATTAATCTTATGCTCTTTACCTGAGAGTTGGCATAGCTTGGTAATCACAGTTAGTAATACTGCATCTGCTTTAAATATTTTAAAAGTAGATGATGTTGTTAGTGTAATCTTGAATGAAGAAATTCACAGGAAAAGCATAGAGGAGACATCAGGGGAAGGCAAAAAGAGAAGAGCAAGAAAGGGAGATCAAGGTCTAAGTCAAAGATGAGAGGTAGATCTAAATCCAAAAATGGCAGGAAGATAGCCTACTAGAATTGTCGAAAGCTAGGGCACATAAGCAAAGATTGCTGGTCAAAACCAAAAGAAGACAATCAGCATGAAGGTAAAGAACAAGTAAAAGTTGTAGGTATTATTGCATAAGATGCTCTTATATTCTCTTTGCATAATAATATAGAATATTGGGTTTTAGATTCTGGTGCATCTTTCCATGCAACCCCTAATATAGAATGTTTTAGTGACTATGTCCGTGGAGATTTTGGAATAGTTTATTTAGGGGATGATGAGCCATGTAAGATTGTTGGCAAAGGAAAAGTGCAGCTAAAAATGCAGAATGGTAACACATGGGTGTTGAGAGATGTCATGCATGTTCCTAGCTTGAAGATAAATTTGATTTCTACAAAAAAATTAGGGGATGAGGTTTGTACAGTAACTCTCACAGTAGAAGCTTGGAAGGTTTCCAAGGGTGCACTTATAATAGCCAGAGGTAAGAGAGTAGGTACTCTCTATTTATGTAATTGTATTACTGATAATTCTCTTTCTGTATTATCTACTTCAGATGTAGATGCAAAGTTGTGGCATCAAAGGCTTGGCCACATGAGTGAGAAGGGAATGACAATTCTTAAGTCAAAAGGTATGTTTCCAGATTTGAAAAGCATAGATCTAGATTTTTGTGAAGACTATATTTTTGAAAAATAGAAGAGAGTGAGTTTTCTCAAGACTGGATCAACCAAGAAGAAGCATAAATTGCATCTTGTTCACACAGACGTGTGGGGACCAGCTCAAGTTGCTTCTATTGGACGATCACAGTACTATGTTTCCTTCATAGATGATGTTACAAGAAAGGTATGGGTCTATTGTATTAAGAAGAAATCTGATGTTTTTGACATGTTTAAGATTTGGAAAGCTATGGTTGAGAATGAAATAGGCAAGAGATTGAAGTGCTTGAGATCTGACAATGGTGGTGAGTTCTGCAGCCATAAGTTCAAATGGTATTATTATATGCATGGGATCCACAGGCAAAGGATGGTTCCAAGAACACCTCAACAAAATAGAGTTGCTGAAAGGATGAATAGAACAATAATGGAACATGCAAGGTGTATGAGATTGCATGCTGGTTTGCCCTTAGAGTTTTGGGTAGAAGCTATGGATACTACCGAGTACCTGATTAATAGAGGACCCTCTACTGCTCTAGATGGTGGAATTCCAGAAGAGGCATGGACAGGTAAAAAGGTAGATCTCTCATTTCTCAAAGTTTTTGGTTGTGAAGCCTTTGTGCACATTGATAAAGAAAATAGAAAGAAGCTAGATGCTAAGTCTATGAGGTGCACATTTATTGGCTATGGCTCTGATGATTTTAGATTCAGGTTTTGGAATCTAGGAACTAACAAAATAATTAGGAGCCATGATGTTATTTTCAATGAAAAAGTGATGTATAGTGATCAGCTCAAGAAGCTAAATCAATATGAGCAGAGCAATGAAAAATTAGATGAGGTGAAGGTCCAAAATAAGCTTGTAGGAAAGAATAATCATAGATAAGAAAACATAGAGACTGATGTCAGTTAAGAAGGAACCGACGTTGGCCGTACAGGAACCAATGATGGTCACACAAAAACTGATGTCGATCAGGTAGAATCGATGTCAGCCAGTTACAAGCTTGGAGGTGACCGAGGTCGGTCACTGTCAGAGAATTTGGGCAGACAGTGTGTTGTGAATGAGTCTCAAACACCTAACAGGAGGTCAGAAAGGGTAAGCAAACCTCTGATTCGATATTCCCCTTCATTATTCTATTTATTGCTTACTAATGGTGGAGAACCAGAGAGTTTTGATGAATCAATACAGGTGGAATCCAAGAGTCAGTGGGAGCTAGGCATGAATGAGGAAATAGATTCCTTGAAAGAGAACCAAACATGGGATTTGGTTGAGTTGCCAGTAGGAAAGAAGAAACTGAAGAACAAATGGATCTATATATTGAAGGAAGGTGAGAATGGACAGATGAGATATAAGGCCAAGTTGGTAGTGAAAGGATTTGCATAAAAACCAGGTATTGATTTTGGTGAGATTTTTTCTCCTATTGTTAAAATGACTTCTATACGGACTGTACTGTCTTTAGTTGCTATTGAGGATTTGCATCTTGAGCAGCTTGATGTTAAGACAACATTTCTTCATGGAGATTTGGATGAAGAAATATATATAGATCAGCTGGGAGGATTTGAGGTCAAAGGTAAGGAGAAACTTGTGTGCAGATTGAAGAAAAGCTTGTATGGCCTCAAGCAAGTTCCAAGACAATGGTATCTGAGATTTGACAAGTTTATGACTGAGCATGGCTACAGTAAATGTCAATCTGACTATTGTGTGTATTTTAAGAGATTGGATAATGGTAGATATATTATTCTATTGTATGTAGATGATATGCTAGTTGTAGGATCACACATGCAGGATATCTCTGAGCTTAAGATGAAATTAGCTCACACGTTTGCCATGAAGGATTTGGGAGCAACAAAGAAAATCCTTGGCATGAATATTAAGAGAGACAGGAAAAATCACAGGTTGATTTTGTCTCAAGAAGATTATGTGAACAAGGTGTTGAAACGGTTTAATATGCAGGATGCAAAATTGGTAAGCACACCTATGGCTGGACACTTTAAGTTGAGTAAAGAACAGTGTCCTAATTCATATGATGAGGTAGAGTACATGAAGAAATTTCCATATGCTTCTGCAATTGGGAGCTTAATGTATGCAATGGTTTGTACTAGACTAGATATTGCCCAAGCAGTGGGAGTTGTAAGTAAGTATATGGCCAATCTAGGAAAGGAACACTGGAAAGTAGTTTAGTTGATCCTTACATATTTGAGAGACACCAGCAGTAGGCATTTGTGCTATGGTGGTTCAAACACTTATCTACATGGTTATGTAGATTCAGATATGACAGGTGATTTGGATGGCAGAAGAAGCACCACAGGATATGTTTTCACTATTGGTAGAACAGCGGTTAGCTGAATATCAAAGTTGCAAAAGGTTGTTACCTTGTCAACTACAGAAGCATAATATATTACAGTCATAGAGGCTAGCAAAGAGATGATATGGATGACACGATTTATGGAAGAGCTTGGAAAGGAGCAAGAGAGTTGCAGACTATATAGTGATAGTCAGAGTGCAATTCATTTGGCTAAGAATTTAGCTTTTCATTCAAGAACCAAACATATACAGCTTAGGTACCACTTCATTAGACAGGTATTGGAGGATGGTGAGTTGAAGCTAGAGAAGATCCATACAGATAAGAACCCTGCTGATATGTTAACCAAGCTGGTAACAAAGGAGAAATTGAATCTTTATTCAACTTTTGTTGGTCTTCATGATTGAGTTTAAAGATGGAGAAGCTAGAAGATGTTGTTGTACAGGTACTGGTGTAGCTGTTTATCTCCAAGTGGGAGATTGTTAAGGTATGGAGCTAAAAGCTTCACCCATGAGCAAGTGCAGAAGTTGTTGAAAGTTCACAGTCATCGTTGATGGTCAAGAACAGACCAGAGGCTGCCAACGTTGGTAGTAGGTCGGTTAACGTCGGTCACAGGCAGATTGGCAGGGATCGACGTTGGTCACCTGTGCATCCAAAAGCTATTTTCATGGACAAAATAGAATGCTTGCATGTTAGGATTAAGCGATAGTCTTAAGTCCATGTTTCTATTTTAAGTAGAACTGATTAGAGCCCTTGATTAGGAGGTGCATCTAGTGGTTGTAAATGCATGCTCATGTTTCCTAATATTATATATAGGATAGATCTTCATAGCTTATTAGTGGAATAGAAACTAGTACAAGAATTGTATATCTGTATCAATCTAGGTTGTTGGAGTTGATTGTAATTGAGAGAGAGAGAACTCTTGAGGGAAAGAGATCTAGGAATATATCTGTACATCTGAGAGAGGTGTGGAAGAAAAGAAGTGTCTTCAATTTTAATTCCTTCTATAAAGAGTTTAATACAAGTTTTCAGGGTGGTTTCTTGTATCTTTTGTTCTTTGCTATTTCTGATTCTAGTTACTTATCTTTCTAGCTTAATTCTGCATTTAATTGCTTTCATATAGTAATCAATTTTGTTGATTGATCCCCAACAGGAGTCACCAAATTTGTTGCTGATAAAAATTATACTATCAAATAATCAACCCTTTCATCTATTGTGAAGGTTAAGTGGGAATCATATCAGTCTAATACTAGGGTTATAAATGTTATTACGATCCTAAAGATGTGATATTTTTTTAAAATATTCTAAAAAATAATGAATAAGCTATCAAATGTAACATATTTCATTATAATTTTAGAAATCCACTTCATTGAATAATGAATTAGTTTAGATATGATTATGTAATCTATTCTATCTGACAGAGAAAATGTATAAATTGGACAATCTCTTGAAGGAAATAAATATAATTCAATAAAATAATATATTTAAAGTAATATCTTATCTCTATTATAATAATCTTCCAAGTAACCTCAATATAATAAACTAGATATATAAAGTAAACATATTTGAGATAAATAGATTTTCAATCATAAAGTAAACATTCAAGCATAAATTAACACAAAAGAGACACAACAAACAATAGCCAAAAATTTAACTAAAGGAACAAAAATAAAACAAACATAGGACAACTAAGTTAAGGAAAAAAAAACACTAAACAATTAAGTCTAAACTATTAAGTAAACTAAACAAGGATAAAACTAAAGACTAAACAATTAAAGTAGTCTAAAATAAACCTAATAGACTATCTAATCTATATCTAACCAAGTCTAATAAACAATCTAAACTAAGACTAAACTTACAAAGAATCTAAATCTAAAACAAATATCTATAAATTATTAATTTGAAATATAAATGAGTTTAAGTTAAAATTACATGATAAAAGAGAAAATAATCAAAATAAACAATCTAAACTAAGACTAAACTTACAAAGAATCTAAATCTAAAACAAATATCTATAAATTATTAATTTGAAATATAAATGAGTTTAAGTTAAAATTACATGATAAAAGAGAAAATAATCAAAGAAAACAATCTAACTTTAAGAAAATAGACAAGAAAATCTATCTACAAAACAACTTAAAATAGAAATACAGAGTAAACTAAAAGATAAAAGAAATTAAACTAACATAAAGGAAATAGATTAATTAAAGATTAATCTTTAACATAATAAACTATATTAAAATTAAAGTTAATATAAAGTATAATAAAATCTGTGAGGCTGAACAGAGAGAGTCATCTTAGCAGGAAAGATAAATTTTATTTAAAAGACCAACTTCTTTCTTTACATATACCTTAGAGAAAACTTTTACAATCAAAATAGATTAATTAAATGTCATAAACAATGAAATTTTCATCATTATTTGAGTTGAATACTTGGATTTTGCACATAATATTACAAATAACAATCATCAAAAGATCTTAAACTTGACAAACTTCAGATAATCTGTTATAAATAATATTATAAAAACTAGATATACCTATGTTCCCTAAGTAATTACTTAGCCATCATAAAAAGTATCATTGAGTCTATCTATAAAAGTCATGCTATCTTAGAGAAGTTGCATATAAGAGATAAAGATAAGAGATTGACTTCACAAAATGTATAACTCCTCAATACCTGTGTTGTTACTCCTCTTCAAATGAATCCTTGATACCTTTTATGTTTCAAATTTGGTTTGAAAGAATTTATAAGTAACCTTACTTATTAATTTAACTTAACTATTTGAATTCAAAAGTTAATTAATTATAAACAGTTATTAATTAAGGTTAGGTTTAATTAAGACTTAAAAAGTCTTAATGGATCAAGTTTTTAAATATAGATCAGGTACTGTCTAATGTGTGGGGACCCCTATCAATTAATAATAAAATATAATAGCATATATCAATATAAAAAAAGTCAAAGTTTATGAAATTTTGTATTTATATCAACCATAATGCATATTCCAAAATTAACGTGTGTGTGTGTGTGTGTGTGTAAGGTAGATGCAAGATAATGGGGGATAAAAGAGGGGTATAAAGTGACATTTTTTTTTCTGAAAATAATAATAAGTAAATTTGGAGAGAATGTTAGAGATATTTTGAAAAAAAATTTGACAATGGCATAAAAATATGAATTGTAGAATTTTGAACTTAGTTTCTACATATATAACTTTTTACAATACCTAGATGATAGAAGTGTGAAAAATAGTTGCATTTATGAAAATAGGTTGGTCATTATTTGTAAAAAGATAAGGAGAGTGCATGCATATGAACATATTTTTTTTTATCAAATGATTAAATTTTTATATAAAATCTAATATATAAATAGGTGAAATGTCGAAGATTGTTGAGAATATTTTTTATTATATATATAATTTTTAAATAATTTTAAAATTCAATACAACTAAAAAATTAAAATTGCAAGTGTACGAGCACAGCTTTTTGACATTAATTTCATAAAAATCATTTTTTTAAAAACATAATTGACAATGTGTTGATTGTTGAAATATAAGTTTTATAAGTGTTCAATTAATATTCAAAATTTTATAAGGGAATTCAATATGATTATAGATTATAAGGAGGTATGTTACATAGAGATTAAATAATAATTATAAATAATATTCTAACATTAAAAAAAATTATATATTTGAAAGCCATGATTTCTGTTCTACAAACTCATATAATTTTTTTAAATAATAAAAGCTACCTGATTAGATGTGTCGATAAAAAATTTAAAAAACCCTAAAGTTATTATAAATTTCCTTTGTTGGTCCATGATAGAGTTTGGCCAAGTTTGAGACCTCCTAGGCTTAAAATCAAAGCAAAATTAAAGGGAAAGTGGGAATTTGTTTTTTATAAATATGAAAAGGGCATATGCCCTTTTGAACATGTATTAATGGGAGAATTAATGCATTTACCCATTGGTTCGTGGATCTTAAAGGGCATGATGGATTTTTAAAGCACACATGCCCTTTGTGATCCACGGATTACTTTTTCATTTACCATGAAAATGAATTATTTGTTTTGTTATTTCCAAATTACAAATTGGTTTTTCTGTTGCAACTATGCAAATTTGATGAATTGTTCATCTATTTTGTTTGCATCACTAAGAATTCTTCAAGTTTAAATATACAATTATCTTATTTTGGCAAATATAAATTAAAGGGTCAGAAATTCATCATAAAATACCAATCAAAGAGTTAAAAAATGAGGAAATTGAAGAGAAAAGAGAAAAAGAAAGAAAAAGACAAGCAGATAAGAGGGCATCCATAAGAGCTTCTAAGAAAGGTGAAGGTTCTTCTTCTACACTAGGTAATACTTCTAATAAAAATAACATGTCCAATTCTATAGAATTTAGTTTACATATGTCTTCATATGAGATAAGACAACCGAGTCAATCTTTTTTACAAGATGAAATTCAAATTATAGAGCATGTAAGTAATGAATGATAAAACATATGGACAAAAATAATATAATGAAACATCCATTTATAATAAATTTTTTAAGTATAATGATAATCAACATCAAATAATGACCTCAAATCATGTGTCTCCTAATGAAGAGGAATTTAATTCACCTATAACCCCTAATTTAGATAGTCAACCCTTTAATATCTCTACTATGGTTGAAGTGTTAATAGCATCCGATTTAATACAAAATATAGCTCTTTCACCCACACTTCCAAGGATAATAAGATGAAAACCAAAGTATTTGGTTGAAATATATAAAAAAATAATAGAACATATGGAAGGTAAAATTTCAAAAAGAACAGTTCAACGTCATGCTCAACATGTATGTAACTATGCATTTAAGAATAAAACCATACAAAATGATGTTACCTATTTGTTCAATTAATGAAAATACAAAAAATGTGTCCTATGATTCATAATTTGGGGTTAATAACATTAAACATGGAGGAAAATAGTACCATAATAAAGAATCTATTTAATACATTTAAGGCAGTAGGCAATAAAAGTCAGAATAAAGATAGTAATGTGGCAAGAAGAGTAATAATAAAATCTATAGTAAGTCAATACCTAAAGTTTGAATTCTTAGTGAAATAATTAAATCCTTGAATTTAAATAGAAAAACTCTAATAAATTCCATAAAAATAAGAATAAGGCTTGATGACCATTTATGGATTGTTGGGCATTTAGTGGTAGACTCCCACAGAATAATAAGGTATTGGTTGAAGGAACAAAATAATTGATTAAATTTTTTTGGCACAAAAACACAAGGTTCTCATCTAATGTAAAAGATGTTATTAAGAGAAGAAAAGGTTAAACAAGTGATCCACATGCAAAATATTGTTTAGACATGATGCAAATAAAATTTTATACAAAGATTATTAAAAAATTTAATGGCCAATTAATAATTAGTCAAAGGTCATTTGAGATGTGCAAGATTTTCTATATTAAAATCAATCAAGCATGCACCACATGTTGTTGTAGGGTACATGTTGAATTTACTATGCATTTTGATGTTTTTCATCATATATATTGTACTTTACATACTGATGAGATTTTACAAGAATGTATGGTGCCAAAAAATTGAGGGATAGTTTTTTTTTCCAAATAAAGTTTATATGAAACATGTAATAGTTGTGGTGGTTTGTCAAACTTGATGAGTTGTTTACATTAATATATTTCATATGAATTTGGAAAACAACTAGTTTATTATAAGAAGTATAAATTTGTTAATTACATGTTAAAAGATGGAAAAATGTCATCAAGATGTGAATTGGTTATGACCAAAGTTTATGTATGTGATTTCATGCTTGAATTCAAAAATAATATTATTTACCAATATGCAACACACACACAAATCAAAATGGTTAGATAATCAATTCAAAGCATACAAGGACAACTTCTCAATTGGCACCATTATTTTGGTTGTGGATTTTACTGAAAAATACACTCTATAACCATAAAATGAGGTTCAATCCAAATATTGTAATTTAATTCAAGTTGGAATTTTTATTCATATTACATTCAGATATGCACTTGATATCATAGATAACTATAGAAATATTTTGAGGGAGTACCATTTTTATATGAGCAATGACACATCGCATTTTCTAAAGTTTATCCAAGGTTGTTTTGAGATATTTTATATAAATATTAATGCAAGATAAATCATGTTATACACACACTACTTTTGGTCAGATAATTATGTAGGGTATTTTAAGAATTATCAAATGTTTTATTGATTAAGTAGAATGCATAAGAAGAATGACATTCAACATTTTTGGATCTTATTTTAGGTTAGTCATGGAAAATGAGAACATGATGGTGTTGATGCATGTGTAAAAATAGCCCTTAAAAGAAAGTAGACAAAGCATGAGGATGGTGTTAATGTAATCAATGCAGCAAGTATTGTGAGTTGGTGTAATGAAAATATTTGTCATGGATCAGATAAACATTCTTATGTATGAATATACTTTTTGTTAATAGAGGAAAAACACAGGGAAATGTATGAATATTGCATTAAAATACTTGGATGGAGTGTTTTCCACTCCATTCAAAACTCAAATTCTAGTTCATGGACTTGTATACTAGAGATATGGCATGTTTTTTCTCCTCATATATAGAATTTAATTAGAATTAATGTGATTCAAACTAATGAGTTTATGAATGGTATTGTAGACCCATATCACCTATAGAGAGTAGCCATTCACTCCAATAATTGACAAATCATGAAATGACATCATCAGTTGACTTTGACCACATCTTAGATCTTATGCAACTAGGTACAATTAATTCTTTAATTAAATACATATCTTTAGATATTAGTGATATTTTTATTTTTTTCTAGATGTACTTACAATCTGATTACACTTTAATTATAGGGCATGTTTTTATAGTAATTACACCTGAGAACAATGATGACGGAACAAACTACTACTTGTGTCATTGTGTAGAGGAAAAAAATTAACCACAAATTTTATGGATGGAGAAGAGCTAATTTATCCGATTATATCTGTATTGGTTACTAGACCCTAGCTTTGTAGGCACTATCATAAAAAATAACATAATAAACACACTGGATGGTGCTTCATTATTCAGACATTATTATTTATACATATATTTAAATGATCAAATTTCATGGAAAGCCTCAAAATAAAAATGTGGAAAGTGTCTCAATAGTCATGACCATGAAGTGATTCTTGAAACACTTACAAACATAGTTGATCCTGAAGGTACGTTAGATTGAATTAGTAAGTTTATCTAGTATTTCAAATTAATATAATCAAGTTATTTAAGATTAAATGTATTTTAATTTTCAACTATTTTATGATTATGTGTTTATTTATACATAAATTTTTTACTAACAATTCAAATGTAGGTTAGTGGCACTAGATGAGCTTGCACCTTCACATGGTTGTTGTCATGAGTAGAGAACGTTATCTTCTTGAAACTAAGAGAAGCCAAAACAATTTATATTAATTTTATCTATCTTAAGTAAATATTTTTTCACATTATTTATATTTATGCTTTCAATAAAACATGAAAACAATCTTATCTATTCTCTCTTAGAGGACCTATCCCTGCACATGTAGGACCTAATGGTTCATTTCTAGCACTCATGATTCTCATGCAATGTGCAATGGAAGTTCACTCATATTTCACATTTGATGATGAGTGAATTCTATTAAGGGATGCCTCTGATAAACTATAATTTTCACTCCTATGGGTCTACCAAGTCTTGAAAAAGGTGGTTATATCCTAAAAATGTCTATCCCAATGTGTCCATGTAGACAGTTTGTTGATTGGGTTGATGAGTTAGAATCTACAGCCCTCACTAACCAAATTTTGACATGTTTTGAGAGATTTAGATATGAGATAAACCTCATTGATGCATCTCATACATAATTAGTGACATAAAATCCTCCTAGGATTTTTATAGGACTCATACCTGTATGTGTAGGAGCTGATGGTTCATCTCTATCTCTCACAGTTCTCGTTCAATGCACAATATAAGTTTGCTCATTTTTCACATTCAGGTTGAGTGAATTATCTTAAGAAATGAATTTTATCAACTAAAAATTTATCTCCTAAGGGTCTATTGAGACCTGAAAAAGGTGGTTCTATCCTAAAAATTTCTATCCTGATGTGTCTACATAGATGGTTCTTTGATTGGCCTAACAAGTCAGAATCTAAGACCCTTGCTGACCAAGTTTAGCATGTTATAAGATATTTGGATATGAGAGAAACCTCATTATCACATCTCTTCAATTTTAATTTACATAAAATCCTCCTGAGATTTCTTATAGGACTCATCCTTACATCTATTGGAGCTATTGGTTCATCTTTAGCCCTCACGGTTCTCATGCAATGCAGAAAAAAAGTTTGCTCATTTTGTAAATTCAGGGATGAGTGAATTCTCTTAAGGGATGCCTATGATAAAATAATTTTTTTTATCATGGGGGTCTATCTAGACCTAAAAAATTTTGTTATATCCTAAAAATTCTTATCTCGACATGTTCTCATAGATGGTTCATCGATTGGGCTGATAAGTCAGAATCTATGGCCTTCATTAACAAACTTTTGGTATGTTCTAAGAGATTTGGTTGTGAGAGAAACCTATTTTCCACATATTTTACATCACATGTTACATAAAATCCTCTTAATATTTATTATAAGACTCATCCTTGCACGTGTAGGCCCTGACGGTTCATTTCTAGCCCTCACAGTACTCATGCAATGCATGATGAAAGTTTGCTGATTTTACACATTCAAGGATGAGTGAATTATCTCAAGGGATGCCTCTAATAAACTAAAAATTTCTCTCTTATGGGTATACCAATACTTTATAAAGGTGTTTATATCCTAAAAATTCTTATCCTAATGTGTTCTCACAGATAGTTCATCGATTGGGCTAACGAGTCAGAATCTATGGCCCCCACTGATTAATTTTTGGCATGTTCTAAGAGATTTGGATATCATATAAACCTCATTTTTGTGTATTATCAATCATTATTTACATAAAATCCTCTTAATATTTCTTATAGGACTCATCCTTTCATGTTTAGGAGTTAACAATTCATCTCTAGCCCTCATAATTTTTATGCAACATGCGGTGGAAGTTCATTCATTTTGTACATTCGAGGATGAGTGAATTATCTTAAGGGATACCTATGATCAACTAAAAAATTCACTCTGAGAGGTCTAACAAGACTTGAAAAAATTGGTTATAGCCTAAACATGCCCATCTTGATGTGTTCATACATACTATTCATTGATTGGGTTGATGAGTCAGAATCTACGACCTTCATTGACCAACTTTTGGCATGTTCTAAGAGATTTAGATGAAAGATAAACCTCATTTATACATCTCATTCATCATGATTTACATAAAATCCTCTTGGAATTTCTTATATGACTCATCTCTACACATTTAGAACCTAATGGTTCATCTCTAGCCCTCACGGTTCTTTTGTAGTGTATGATGAAATTTGCTTATTTTGCAAATCTAGGGATGAGTGAATTATCTTAAGGGATGCCTTAGATAAACTAAAACTTTCACTCTTAAAGGTATACCAAGACCTGAGAAAGGTATTTCTAACTTAAAAATTCCTATCTTAATGTGTTTATATAGATGGTTCATTGATTGGGATGATAAGTCAGAATTTATGGCCCCCATTGACCAATTTTTGGCATGTTCTAAGAGATTTGGTTAAAATAAAAGTCTCATTACCATATTTCATCCTTCATAAGTTACATAAAATAATCATATGATTTATTAAAGGACTTATCCCTACATGTGTAGGATATTATAGTTTATCTCTAGCCATCACGGTTCTCATGCAATGTGCGATGGAGGTTCACTCAATTTGCACATTCAGGGATGAGTGAATTCTCTTAAGGGATACCTCTGATAAACTAAAAATTTCACTCCCAAGGGTTTACCAAGATTTGAAAAAGGTTTTTTTATCCTAAAACTGCCTATCTTGGTGTGTTTGTATATATTGTTCATCTATTGGGCTGACAAGTTAGAATCTACAGCCCTCATTGACTAACTTTTGGCATGTTCTAAGAGATTTGGATATGAGATAAACCTCATTTCTACATCTCATCCATCATGAGTTACATAAAATCCTTTTAATTTTTCTTAGACGACTCATCCCTACATGTGTAGGAACTGATGGTTCATCTCTATCCCTCATGGTTCTTGTCCAACACAAAATTAAACTTTGCTCATTTTGAACATTCAAGGATGAGTGAATTATCTTACGGTATTCCTCTGATGAATTTCAAATTTTTGTATCAAGGGTCTACCAATACCTGATAAAGGTGGTTCTAGACTAAAAATTCCTATCCTGATGTGTCTACGTAAATGGTTCATCGATTGGGTTGATGAGTCAAAATCTACATCCCTTGCTGACCAAATTTTAGCATGTCCTAAGAGATTTGGATATGATAAAAACCTCATTTCCACATCTCATCCATCATGGGTTACATAAATCCTCTTGGGTTTTCTTATAGGAATCATCCCTGCATGTGTAGGACTTGATGGCTCATCTTTATCCCTCACGATACTCATGTAACATGTGATCAAAGTTTGCTCATTTTACACATTTAGAGATGAGTGAATTATCTTAAGGGATGCCTTTTATCAACTATAAATTTATTTCTTTGGGGTCTATCGAGACTTGAAAAAGGTGATCCTATCCTGAAAATTCCTATCCTTATGTGTCTATGTAGATGGTTCATCGATTGGGTTGATGAGTCAAAATCTATGGCCCCTATTGACCAATTTTTCACATGTTCTATGAGATTTGGATTTAAGATAAACCTTGTTTTTGCATCTCATTTATCATGTGTTACATAAAATCTTCCTAGGCTTTCTTAACGGACTCATCTTTGCATGTGCAAGATATGATGGGTTGTCAATAAAACTCACAGTTATCATGCAATGCATGACCAAAGTTCACTCATTTTGCACATTCAAGGATGAGTGAATTCTCTTAAATAATGCTTCCAACCAACTACACATTTTTCTCTAAGAGTTCAACTAATACCAAAAAGGTGTTTCTAGCCTAGAAACACCCATTTGGATGTGTTTATATAGATGGTTCATTGATTAGGTTGATGAGTTATAATCTATGGCCCCACTAACCAAATTTTATCCCATTATGAGAGATTTATCCATGAAAGAAACCTCATTGACATTTCTCATCCATCGTGAGTTAAATAGAATCCTCTCGATGTTTCTTATAATACTCATCCTTGTATGTGTAGGAGCTAACAATTTATTTCTATCCCTCATGATTATCATGTAACACATGATTGAAGTTTGCTCATTTTGTATATTTAGGGATGATTAATTCTCTTAAGGGATACCTCTGACCAACTACAAATTTGACTCCCAAGGGTCAACCAAGATTAGATAGAGATGGTTCTAGCCTAAAAAAGCCCATCCAGATGTATCCACATAGATGCTTCATTGATTGGGATGACGAGTCAGATTCTATGGCCCTCACTAAACAAACTTTACCTCATTCTGAGAGATTTGGCTGTGAGAGAAACCTCATTAACATGTCTCATCCATCACAATTTAGATAAAATTCTCTTGGGATTTTTTATATAACTCATCCTTTCATATGTAGGAGTTGATGGTTCATCTCTATCCCTCATAGTTTTTATGTAATGTACAACTGAAGTTCACTCATTTTGCACATTTAGGGATGAGTGAATTCTCTTAAGGGATGCCTCCAAATATTTGTAAATTTCACTCTCAAGGGTATATCAAGATAAAACAAAGGTGGTTCTATCCTAAAAACACCCATCCATACCTTTTCGCATAGAGGGTTCATCGATTGGGCTAACGAGTAAAAATTTATGGCCCCATTAACTAACTCTTACCCTATTCTAAGAGATTTGGCCATGAGAAAAACCTCATTTTTGTGTCTTGTCCATCATGAGTTAGATAAAATACTCTTATGCTTTCTTAGAGGACTCATCCTTGCATGTGTAAAAGCTGATGATTCATTTCTAGCACTCATAGTTCTCGTGTAATACATGACCAAAGTTTTCTCATTTTGCACATTCAGGGATGAGTGAATTCTATTAAGGGATGCCTCTAACCAACTATGAATTTATGCCTAGGGCTCTACCAATATTTAACAAAGGTAATTATAACATAAAAACTCCCATCTAGACATGTTCGCATCGATAGTTCATTGATTGGGCTAACAAGTTAGAATCTACAACCACCACTGACCAACTGTTACACCATTTTGAGAGATTTATATATGATATAAACCTCATTACTATGTATCATATACCATGATTTATATAAAATCCTCTTTATATTTCTTAGATAACTCATCCCTACGCATTTAATATCTAATGGTTTATCTATATCCCTCATGGTTATAATGTAGCATGCGACTGAAGTTCACTCATTTTGTACAATCAGGGATGAGTGAGTTATCTTAAGGGATACCTCTGACCAACTATAAATTTCACTCTTAGGGGTTAACTAATAATATAAAAAGGTGTTTCTAGCCTAAAAACTTCCAGCTAGATGTGTATGTATAGATGGTTCATCGATTGGGATGACGAGTCAGATTCTATGGCCCTCGTTGACCAATAGTTACCCCATTCTGAGATATTTGTATATGAGAGAAACTTCATTTCCATGTTTCATCCATCATAAGTTAAATAAAATCCTTCCAATATTTATTAGAGGACTCATCCTTTCACATGTAGGATCTAATGGTTCATCTCTATCCCTCATGGTTCTCATGCAAAGTGCGACTGAATTTTACTCATTTTGCATATTCAATGATGAGTGAATTGTTTTCAAGAATGCCTATGACTAACTATAACTTTTAATATTGGGTGTCTACCTAGACTGAACAAAGGTGATTCTAGCCTAAAATCACCCATCTAAACATGTCCATGTAAATAATTCATCGATTGGGTTGATGAGTTAGACTCTACAGCTCCCACTGACTAATTTTTATCCTATTGTGAGAGATTTAGCCATGAGAGAAACCCCAATGTTGTGTCTCATTCATCATGAGTTAGATAAAATCCTCTTGGTCTTTCTTAGAGGACTTGTCCTTACACATGTAGGAGTTAACAATTCAATTATATCCCTCATGGTTATTTTACAACATGCAACCAAAGTTCACTCATTTTGTACATTTAAGGATGAGTGAATTCTCTTAAGGGATGTATCTAACCAAATTCAATTTTCACTTTTGGAGGCCAACCGAGACCAAAAAAATATAGTTTCAGCCTAAAATGCCCATTCAAACATGTCTGTGTAGATGGTTTGTCAATTGGGCTGATGAGTTAGAATTTATGGCCTTCATTGACCAAATTTTACCCTATTTTGAGAGATTTGGCCATGATAGAAACCTCATTACTGCATCTCCTCCATCATGAGTTAGATAAAATCCTCTTGGTACTTCTTAGAGGACTAATTCTTGTACATGTATGAACTAATGGCTCATATCTATCCCTCATGTTTATTTTGTAATGCATGATCAAATTTCACTCATTTTGCACATTCAAGGACAAGTGAATTCTCTTAAACGACGACTTTGAGCAACTAAAACTTTTGCTCTTGGGTATCAATCAAGACTAGATAAAGGCGGTTCTAGCATAAAAATGCCTATCTAGACATTTCCACAAAAATGGTTTATCGATTGGGCTGATGAGTCAGATTTTTTGGCCCCTAACAACCAATGTTTACCTTATTCTGAGAGATTTAGCCATGAGAAAAACCTCATTTCCATATCTTTTCCATCATAATTTAGATAAAATCCTCCTAGACATTCTTATAAAACTCATCCTTACACGTGTAGGAGATAAAATTTCATCTCTATCCTCACAATTCTCATGTAACGTGCGATGAAGTTTGATTATTTTTCACATTCAAAGACAAGTGAATTCTCTTAAGGGATGCTTCCAACCAACTACAAATTTCTCTCATAGGGGTCACCTAATACTAGATAAATGTGGTTATATCTTAAAATTCTCATTTAGACATGTCCATGCAAATGGTTTATCGATTGGGATTATGAGTTAGATTATATGGCCCTCGTTGACCAACTTTCACCCCATTATAAGAGATTTGGCCATTAGAGAAATCTCATTTTCACATCTTGTCCATCATGAGTTAGATAAAATCCTCTTGACTTTTATTGAAGAAATCATCCCTACATGTGTAGGAGCTGACTGTTTATCTCTAGCCCTCACGGTTATCATGCAACATTCAACTGAAGTTTACTCATTTTGCACATTCAAGAACAAGTGAATTCAAGGACAACTTTCACTCCCAAGGGTCTAATAATACCAAACAAAGGTATTTATAGCCTAAATATTCCCATCTAGATGTGTTCACATAGATGGTTCATTGATTGGGTTGATGAGTCAGATTCTATGGCCCTCATTGACCAATATTTACCCCATTTTGAGAGATTTTGTCATGAGAGAAAACTCATTGTGCATCTCATCCATGATGAGAAAGATAAAATCCTCTTGAGCTTCCTTATAGTACTCATACCTACATGTTTAGGATCTAACATTTTACCTCTAGGCCTCATCGTTCTTGTATAATGTACCACAAAAGTTGGCTCATTTTGCACATTTGGAGATGAGTGAATTATCTTCAAGGTTGCTTCCAACCAACTACAACTTTCTCTCCCAAGGGTCAACTAAGACCAACACAAAGGTGGTTCTATCCTAAAAATTCTTGTCTAGATGTGTCTATGTAGATGGTTCATCGATTCAGATTCTATGGCCCTTCTTGACCACCTTTTACCCTATTTTGAGACATTTAGCTACGAGAGAGACCAAATTTGTGTGTCTCTTTCATCATGAGTTAGATAAAATCCTCCTAATTTTTCATAGAGGACTCATTATTAAATGTGTAGGATTTTATGTTTTGTCTCTATCCATCATGGTTATCGTGCAACATGTGACTGAAGTTGGCTCATTTTGCATATTTAGGGATGAGTGAATTCTTTTGAGGGATGCCTCTAACCAACTGCAACTTTTGATTTTAGGCCCTAAATGAGACTAGAAAATTGTCATTTTAGCATAAAAATTCCCATCTAGATGTGTTTTCATACATGGTTCATCGATTGGACTCTTCTAACCAATCGAGTATGTGTAAGAGATACCCTATTTTCTATGTTTCTTTGACAACAAGGAGAGAGATTGATTTATAAATTTCAAAATTGAGTCTATAAAATCCAAATTAATGTTTAAAAACCTTTAATGCATTTGTGTAGACCTCATATAAGGATCATTTATTGTAAGAAAACTATATATTGAGTTTTGACCTACTAGAGGGTAATCAGGCGTAATAGATAAAACATGATTTTATAAATTTTTGGGTAAAATATTAAAACTGAAAAGCTATAACTTTTATCTGAGCATTGATAATTTATAAAACACCTAAATACATATGTCTAAGGTGTCTTGAAGTGCTAATTCTATATTGGCATGTTACAATAACATTAAGACTAGTAAGTCTATTAGAGGTTTTTGATAAAATTCTTTATAGTAGACCTTCTAAGGTATTGAAAAAATTGAGCTACCTACAAAATATTGTGATAAAGTATTTAGATAGATGTATATCCATGTTTTCAAATATTCCTTGTTTTGATCCTTTTGAGGTATTTAGGCTTAATTAGCTTGTAGCGAGCTTTGAGTCTTTTGAGTTAAAGTAGACAAAACCAATAGATGGATTGGTTTTCCATATTAAGATAAATATTGAATATGTCTTTAAGGACCATAAGAATATAACCTCAAGTTTAATATACTAGTTAAGGAATATCAAAGTTGTTTAAGTCTCTTTATTTGTGTCTATATTATTGCCTTGCCAAGATTATAATTTTGTGGGTAGTCTAGAGAGGGATATCAATGTCGATATTAACCCATGTATAAGTAGGCCATAGTGACTATATGGACACGTATAATTGTCTTTGTTTATTGTATGGACACATAGGAGCTGAAGACATACACAAGTGCATCACTAGACCTCTTAACATTTATGATCAAGTACAATCTATAATATTTACATGTCCATGAAATAGATCCCAAGTCCACTTAAATTTCCTTATTATTTATGATTTCAGTGAAGTATTGTACACCTTATATTTGGTTCATCATTCTACCAAATTTATTTATATAGAAAGGCTTTTTTGTAAATGGACCAAATATATGTGGTGTTTTACTACATAGTGCATTGGAATAAATTCAAGCTCTAGGAAGAATCCATTATGTGGCTTTAATAACTTCTCAAGTTTTTTTT
>JARHVA010005048.1:1117500-1150000 GCA_037957365.1 Torreya grandis | reverse complement strand
ATTATAATATCATAATTTATGTTTAAAAAATTCTAACATAACTCTCTGATTTCCTATTTTCACTGTATGAAAACCATCTAATATAAATTGAGCCAATTTCAAAATTGAAAGAAAGATTTCTCAGACTTTATTCATGAAAATAATCTTCTCAAAAACCAAATATCTTTTCCATATATACATTTTATTTGAATTTATGTCACTGTTACTGCCTAAGAATTATCTCATCTATATATATTATGTATGATGTTTATAGAAGCCTTTCAACAAAGATAACTTTAACACAATGAAATTCTTTTACCTATTAAATTTTTTAAAGTACCATTATTTTGATATATAAATTCAAAACAAACCCAATAACTTCAAGATTGAGATGTAAATCCAGCAACAATTTCATTATATTTAGAATTCAGCCTATTATATCTCCAAAACAGATTTATCCTTCAAAGTAAAGATTTGAAATTGAAACTTATATATGAAAATTATAGTTTCCATATATCAAAATATATTTGCATTTAAATTTTCAAAGCACTTTTAATCATAACTTATCTATACCATGGCCAACCTTAAAATCATTAATCACCTCATCATTAAAATAGAAATTGGGACTTCAAAAACTTTGTTAGCAAACAAACCCTCCATGGCAGACACAACTAAAAAAATTATCCATAAAATAACTCTATGCATATACAGATTCATCACATGTCAAACCCATAACATATCTCAATAGGTCTCCAAAACCTCAACCAATATGTTTGAAATTAAATCACACATTCAAATTTACAGAGCTTGAAACAAGCTCTATGTTTAAAACATATCTTTTAAATCATATTTATGAAATCAAGAAACAAATATATTCTTTTCATTGTTTATTTATTTCCCATGTTTGAAAGAAATCCCAAAATGACTTTTGAATATGCTCAGATTTCAATATTTTAACCTCAACAAACCCTATATGCATAGATTTATGGTTTTGAAAATTGAAACATCACATATTTAAAAAATGACAGAACCACCAAATCCTAGAATTGAAGCACAAATGTGAGAAAACCTTCCTTCATTTCAAATTTGACATGCTTTACTTCCATAACAAACATGCAAATTTTCATTTGAAATTGAAATTGATATGCATGCACCATAATCTTATTATGCACAGACTCTCAAAATCCAAAACTAAAAAATAAAGTTTGACAGAAATTCCATTATTTCAAAACTTGACATAGTATATAATTATGCATAATCTTTCCCCCAAAAACCACAAATATATGAGACTGTAGAAAGTTTTCATCTAATAAAATATATTTGCATGTTTGAATATGTTAATGAAATCAACTCATATTCAACAAAAAGTTTCATATATTCTCAAATCTTATGACTGAGCTATTTGTTCTTATATCATCCTGAGAATAAACTAAAACTTTAAAACCATTTGCTTTAATATATCCTTCTATATCAAAATTAAATCCATGAAACTAAAATCATCATATAACCTTCCCAAAAATGTGTGCAAAGAACTTAACTCATAACTCATTAACATGCAAGCCAAGATCACATTCTTCCCATGAAAACTGAAACTTAAGTGAAAAAATCAAAATAATCTTGAAAACAGATTCATATTGATCATGGCATACTTGTGTGCACTTTTTTGCATGTTTCCAGTTCAAAATCTCATTTAAAACTTAAAATATAAACTGACAGAGTTTCCTTTCCATGAGAAAGATTGAAACAAATTATCAGAATAATGAAAATAAGGTTATTTTTAATGCAAGTTTCTTCGACCTAACTACCTTGGTTATGCGTCTACCACTCATTTGTTCACCACATTCAATGTTATCACTTAGTAATTCAACCTAGGTTAGCAGACTATCAAACTTAGCAATCACTAAACTACCTACTAAACTCTTTACCAACATCCATCATTCAAGGCATGTATGCCTCACATTAACTCTTAAATTGCGAAAAATCTTGGCATGATCTCAAAACATCAAGATCATGTTTTACATTAAATTGATTTGCCAACTCAACTTGACACAAACTTATTAAATAAACTACCAAATCAAATTCCAACTCACCATCTACAAGCCTTGTAACATAAATCACATTACCTTTGAGACTTTATGCCCTTCAAAACTATATATTTCAATACTTAAACTTATATTAATCCAAATAACCTCCCAAAAAAATCTTTATGCCCTCAAAAACACTATATACTTTTGTTAAAAACATTGTAATTCATCATACCCTGATACATTCATTATTATCATTTCCAAACTTAGGATAAATAACCCTAGGGTAGGATCCTTCAAAAATATAAAGCCATATCACTTTTAGAACCTAGGCTAGACAATATTTGGCTTAGGAAGCCTAGTCAAATAATATCTTAGGATTAGTCATTTAGAACTTTAGGATACTTTATATCTTAAATAAATAATTTACCCAAATCTCAAATCAATCTAGATCATACCAATATTTTCAAAATGTTCATTATATTAAGACTGAATTCTACCTGATTCAGGTGCATTTACCAAACTGATGAACTCATATGATTTCAAAGATAAAGTTTATAACAAATCAAAGAAGTAATTGATTTGAAAAACTATATAGATTTATTAAACTATAAATTTATGACTAATCCATCTATATATTTATAATTCAAAAAACAAACTGGGAGAAGAATAATTATAATTGATTTATATACCATTTTGATTTGACTCAAACCACATATCACATTGCCAATTTTTACCAAATTAGTCACCATAGACTTCTCAAGTTATCAAAACTAAAAGTATAATCCAAAAATTGTTATGATAATACACATTTATTGAGATCAAAATAGATATATAAAAATATCATAGCAAATATATATGCTTCCAATTTTGAAACCACACAAAGTGATATTATTCCAAATTGTAAATGCTATATCATAATCTGAATAACCAACTGAGAAGTAAAATGATGGATCACAAACATTCATAGTGATAAATATATGTGCACATTTTATTCATTTATCCATTATGCTTTTCAAAACCACATAAAATATAAATATGAATTCATCAACCAATCATCATCAATTCACAATTGAAAATATGCTTCCAAATATATTACTAATTGACTGGGTCCCTGACACAGTTTTAAAATTTATGACTGTGGCAGAAAAGTATTAGTTTTAAAAAAATTGAGGGGGTGTGAAAAATAAGAATGATAGTATCATACACCAGAGGGACCATAACATACACTAGACCTGGATTCAAGGCAGTGAGTGGATTTACATGCCCTTGACCCTTTGTAGAAGGGACCAAAACTTACTTGGAGTTGGCATATTTTATTTGTTTTTCTATTTTCAAGGGTGGATGAAGACATCATGAGATCTTTTTTCATTACAATAGGAATCCGCATCTTGTGTGTGGCTTTAATCATCACTATAATTCTACTAAGATTGGTGCAAGATATTGAAAGTCTGGAATCTATGTTTATATTTATTTATTATAAATATAATGTATTGTAATAATATATAATATATAGATAAGACGATAGAGAAGGTGAAAAATTGTGCAAGAGGAACAACAACCAACTTGGGTCAGAAAAGTAGATGGTGTAAGCGTAACTTGAGGGAAGTGATCAAGGATGCAAAACAAATATAATTTAATGGAGATTGGTCAGGAAGAAAATAATAGCAATCCAAAGGGAAACAACACAGTGCAAAGGGTCATGATGGAGTGGATTCTAGGTAAAATAATACTCTCATGGGAAATAGGAATTCTATGACAGTGGGTGCTAAGGATGGGACAGGGAAGATGGAGTCAAATATGTAGATCCCTTCAAACCAAATACCAACATTATTTGAAGGTGGTAGATAATATTGATTGGATCCTCAGGTGATTATTTTTAAAGGAGCAAGGTTTGAGGAAAACCTAGTAGAGTTGTAGATGAAGGGTTTTTTTAGAAAGTATGTAGACAAATGGCTAACCATTAGTGTGGTAGAAATTTGGGTCAGAAAATACTAGGATCCAGGAAGATTCCTCAAGTTCCTCCCTAAGGTATTCTTCATGATTATATATCCATAAAAAATTGAATGGGGGCCTATGGATGATGAAATATTGTCGGGCTTTGGTTTTAGCCCCGATGTCCTAATTTTAACCTTTTTTTATAAACTATCTATATTCACTTATAGGGATTCCAATTGACTATTAGAAAGAATATCTTACTTGAATTGGAAGGAGGATTAGGGAGCTTTGAGGGATTGATCTGATCACTAGTGAAGGTGTTCTAGCATCATATGCTATAATTTATGTTATGATAGACTTGGAGGCACAAATACCAAAGAGAATTGTATTAAAATACTAGGGAAGATGTTGGGAGCAAAACATTGATGTGTAAAATATTAATTTTTGATGTTATAAATGTCATAAAATATGGCATACTTATAGCTAGTGTCTGGATAAAGGTGCCACTAAAAAGGGAAACCAATCATGGCTACAAATCTTGGACCATAGTCCAAAAACTATAAATCAACATAATAAGCAACAAGTGATTCTCATCAAAGAAAGGGGGAAGAAAAACCTTTTGTTTAAGGTTTTAATATGGAAGACATGGCTAGTTTGAAGAACAAGTTAGAATCATGGGAAACATTATCACCTAATACCTTGCGTAAGGAGATTAATTTTATCTCCTCTAACACTAATAAGCTACAAGAATGTTTATATTTTTAGAATGAATTTGGGATGAATAAGAATCTATTTAAATTGTTAAAAGCAAAACCATAGGACTCAAGTTGGGCAGGGGATATCTATTTATTTTTACTAGCTAGTGATTTGAGTGATGAAGAGGAGCTTAATTCTAGGTAGGTACTGACCATTTTTCAAAAACATTGTCTAATTTTGTACCTAAATTTTGATTCACATAGCAAAATAAGAATTAAATCTACAAAACACGTTATAGAGGAGGTTCAAGTTTCCAAATGTAAGCAATCTACCATTGAACTTTCCTTTTTTCTTGAAAAGCAGGGGGTGAAATGCCACTCAATACTGCTATTAAGATCTTTTCCTAGAATGTTAGGGGCCTGAGTGCCTCTAACAAGAGGTGTCTAGTAAGGCATCCGTTGGTGAAGCTAGGATGTGATATGGCATAGTGAATCAAAGGCTTTTGGTCAAAGTTTTAGAAAAAATTGGATTTGATATAAGGTGGTGCAATTGGGTTTTTAGTTTCATCTCTAGTCCCCAGTTCTTAGTCTTAAACAATGGAGAACCATCAGGGTTTTTTCAAACTTTAATAGGTTTAAGGTAAAGGGATCCTCTTCTCCCTTCCTTTTCATTCTTATGGCCGAAGCACTAGGAAAATCAATCTCAGGGGTGCTCATAAAAGGAATATTACAAAGAACTAAAGTAGATGATGGGGTGGGTAGATGCACACATCAATAGTTCATGGACAACACAATGCTTTTTGGGTATACTTCAGTTTAGGAGGCATATGTCATGAATCAACTTTTATTTAGCTAGGAGGTAGGATTGGGGAAGTTTATGAATGAGTTTAAATTTAAAATCTACTTTGTACATGCATAAAATATAGTCCAAGATCACATTAAAAATATTTTAAATTTTTAGATTGGCTCTTTTCTTGCTAAATATCTAGGGGTGCCTCTTTTTAGTTAGGGTAGAAATGTCAAATTATGGGATAATATGTTGTGATATTTTTAGGCTAGGCTAGAGGCTTGGAGGGGAATATGGCTACCTTTAGTGGCTAGAATCACTCTAATTAAATCAATCTTTTGTGCCTTCTGAATATATGTTATGTGAGTGTACTATTTGCCTGCTAATGTTCTTAAGGAAATCAACCAAATAATGAAGGATTTATAATGTTAAGGAGTAGTTGAAAAAACTAAATTTCCTTTGCTAAAATGGGATATATTTTGTCTCCCCCAAGTGGAGGGAAGGGTTGGTATTAAAAATTTAGGATCTCAAAATTTGGCCCTGGGGGCAAAGCTAGTTTGGGGTATGGTCTCTTAGTTGTAGGCTTTATGGAATAATCTTTTCTAGCATAAATACTTTGATGTTTGTGGAAATACTAAAATTATTTATATTCATAATCCCTCGAGGGGATCTCACCCATGGAATTTCATCCTCAAATTCCATCCTATCATTATGAATCATGTTTCATGGATAATCAATAGTGGTCACAAAGTAATTTTTTTGGGAAATTCATGTAATGGAAATAAGATGATTTAGTAGGAGTTAGGTTTAGAAGAGGCAAAAGCTTTCCTTTCTAAAAACTAGGGAACTAAGGTGAGTGATTACCTAGAGCTTCACCCTTGGGTTGGGATGATAAAATGGGAATGGAAAAGTTTTGAGGATCTTCAAATTCTAGAGAACTAAAAGGAGGTGTTATCTAATTTATTGACCAAAAGGAAAGTTTTCATAAATTCCAAAGAGGATGTTATTCAATGGGTCTATGCTAAATATGGGTGCTATTTGGTTAACTTGGGTTTTAAAATGTCTAAATGTCAGGATGTTTCTTTGGTTTGGGCTAAGATGATGTGATGGAATAAATTAGGTTTACCTAATGTTGGTGGATTTACTTAGTTGGAAACTCAAAAAAGGATTCTCACCTTTGACAAGCTCTGAAAGATTAGGTTCGAAGGCCCATCACAATGTTTATTTTGTTTCTTAGCTAAAGAGGATATAAACCATATTTCCTTTTGTTGTTCATTTGTGAGTAAATGTTGGAATTGGTTGTGTGGTTGAATAGGGCTGAGATGGGCCAGTCTAAGGTCTCTTTTGGAAGATTTTTCTTCTTGACTAGTAGGTCCTTAGAAAAGTTATGTTTCCAATCTCTAGGATACTTATCTAGCTATTCTAATCTATAATTGTGGAAATAATGAAATCAAAGAACTTTTGAAAATAAGAGTAGCTAGCGATTTGAGATTATGTGTAGGGCAGAGATTGTGATGTCTGAATTTAGTATTATGCATGTTAAAATAAACAAGGGTTTTTTTATCAAGATGAGATAGGCATATTATTTCTACTTTCCCTCTCTTAAAATATTCCCTTGATAATGGGTATGCGGTAACTAGTAAGAAGCCTTGTAGGGTGGATAACATGGAATGGATACCACAACTTTTGGGAGTCTTCAATCTCAATTTTTATTGTTCATCTTGGGGAAAACCTAGAGCATCCAATGCTATATGTATTACATGAGACTATTCCAATTCCTTGATTCAAGTTGTTTCATTCAAATTGGTCGATAAGACCAATAACAAAGCTGAGGCTCAAGTGGTGTATTTAAAAATTAATTTGGTTGTGTAGTGTGGCATATCAAATGTGATAATCAATGGAAAATTGATGATCATAATCCAAAATTTGTGAAATTGGAAAGCATGTGTGTGGCATATTGAAAAATTATGTGTCAGACTTGGAATTTTCTTAACTCATTCTCCTCGTGTGAATTTATTAATTATTTTTGAGTAGAAAACTTGGTAGTAGACTTCTTGGTAAACCAAGGAATTGAGTAGGTTGAGGATTGCATTAGTGATAATTTTTATTGGTTCCCTTAATATTTCCAAGATTTAAAGGCTTTTTTAATTATGGTGTGCTCCATCGATATTTGGGTGATTTTAAATTTGATGAAATAATGATTTTAGATATAAAACAATTAAATTTTTGATTGCTTATAATGCTAGTGGCTCATTTCAAGGAGGGAGAGATGAAGGCATTTATTATTCACAATACCCTATTTGATTTTTGTATCATTAGGAAGCTCTTGGTTCTATGAGAGGGACTTGGGGTCAGGTTTGAGTGTATGAAAGCATGGATAGAGTGATTCAAAAAGACATGGGTAGAGTAGGATAATGGGGGACAAAAGGAGGGGTTTAAAGTGAAACTTTTTTTCTTAAAATAGCTATAGTTGAAATTGGATAGGATGTTAAAGACACTTCAAAAATAAATTTAACAATGACATAAGAACATGGATTATGGAATTTTGAACTTAGTTTCTATATATATAAAGGATAAAAGTGTGCAAAATAGATGAATTTATGATAATAGGCTGGTCATTTTTTATGAAAGGATAAGGATATTGCATGTGTACGAACACACTTTTTTTTTTAGTATTTTGAATGATTGTTTGTATGAAACTTCATATATGGATAGGTGAAATTATAAATATTGTTGATAATATTTTTTATTAATTTTATCATATATATATATATATAATTTCATAATTCAAGACAACTAAAAAAATTGAAACTGCAAGTATACGAACACTACTTTTTGACTTTAACTTCATGAAAATCTATTTTTTTTTAAAGTACAGTTGACAATGTGTATATTTTTAAGTTATAAGTTGTATAAATGTTCAATTAATATTCAAAAATTCATAAAGGTATTTGTAACTATATGTATATAGTCCATAATGAGGTCTATTGCGCAGAATTTAAGTAATAATTACACATAATAGTTTAATATTAAAACAAATTAGAAACTACATTTTCCCCTCTATAAATAGATATAATTTTTTTTAAATAATAAAATCTAAGAGATCATATGGGTTGTCAAAGACATGATAGATAGGGTTTGGATTAGGTTCACCCCCATCATTCCCTCGTCACCTAAAACTAAACCAAAATTGGATGGAAAAAGTCAAAATAATTTTTTTAAAACTAAAAAGTGTGTATGCCCCTTAAAGAGGGCATACAACCTTTGAAAAGGGCGTATGACCTTTGAAAATGGTGTATGACCTTTGAGGACATACCATTTCACAATAAATGATATAACCGTTGGATTTGTGAATCACAAAGGGAAACCATGATTTTCAGAAGCATGCACAACCTTTATGATTCATGGATATATCCTCATTCTCATGATTTTTTTGTTCATTTTAATTTTTACAAACTTCAAACTGGTTTTTCCTATTGTGATTATGTAAATTCTACATTCACTTTATCTCAATCACTATAAATTATTCAAATTTATTCTACATTTGACTTATTTTAGTAAAGATAAACAATGGGGTCAATAATTTATCATGAAAGATCAATTAGAGAGATAAACATTGAGGAAATTAAAGATAATATAAAATAAGAAAGAAAAAAACAAGCAAATAGAAGAGTATCTGTAAGAACTTCTAGGCAAGGTGAAGGCACTTCATTCACTCTAGGTAATATTTCAAATGAAAAAAACATGCCAAATTAAATGGAATTTAATTTATATATGTCTTCAAATGAGATAAGATAACTTAATCAATATTTGTTGAATGATGAAATTCAAATTGCAAAGCATGTAACAATTTTTTAACTAGTGATGAAACATATAAAGAAATATAATAGAATGAAACATCCATCTGTAATGAAGTTGTATATCATGATTATAATCAACTTAAAGTAATGACCCCAATTCATGTCTCACCTAATGAAGATAAATTCACTTCATGTGTAAGGTCTAATGTACCTAGCTAACCATGCAATATCTCTTTTATGGTTGAAGTGTTAACACCATGTAATTTAAAACAAAATATAACTCCTACACCAACATCTCATAGTATAATGTAATGAACACCAAGGTGTTTGGTTTAAATAGATTAGAAAATAATATAACCTATGGAAGATAAAATGGCAAAAATATTAGTTCAACATCATGCTCAATGTGTATGGGATTGTGCCTTTGAGAATAAAAGTCATACAAAATGATGTCAACAATTTTTTCAATTAGTGAAAATATAAAAAATGTGCCCTATGATGCATAATTTAGTATTTAATAATAAGCAATATAGATGGAAGAAATAATTCAATGGTAATGAATCTATTTTAATGAATTTAAGGCAATAGGCAATAAAAGTAAAAAAAAAAGATAGTAATGTGGCAAGGGGATTATTAATAGAATCTATATTGAGTAAGCAACCATCTAAATCTCAAAATCATAGTGAAACAAGTAAATCCTTGAACTTGATTATAATTTTTTTTATAAATTCCATAAAAGAAATAACAAGGCTTGATGACCCTTTACTTATGGATTATTGGGCATTTAGTGGTAGACTCCCATGAAAATATAAAGTATTAGTTGAAGGAACAAGACATTTTATTCAAAAATTTTGGCATAAGAACACAAGGGTCCCATCTAATGTAAATGATATTGTTAAAAGAATAAAATGTTCAAAAAGTCATGACCCACATGCAAAACATTTCTTGGACATGATCCAAATAGAATTTTATAAAAAAATTATTGAAGAATTTAATGGCTAATTATTAATTAGCCAATGGTCATTTGATATGTTCAAAACTTTCTATGTTAAAATAAACCAAGCATGCACTACATGTTGTTATAGGGTGCATGTTTAATTTGCTATGCATTTTGATTTTTTTATAATATACATTTTACTTTACATATTGATGATATTATACAGGGATGCATGGTGGATTTCCCACCTAAAACATCAAGATAATTAACCCAAAGTCTTTTCTGTCAAAGACTTGAGGGATAGTTTTATTTAAAATAATGTTTAGATGAAATGTGTAATAGTTTTGGTGTTTTTTTAGATTTCATCAACTATATACATGAAGAAATTTCACTTGAATTTGGAAAGCAACTAGTTGATTATAAGAAGTACAAATCTGTAAAGTACGTGTTAAAAGATAGAAAAGAGTCATCAAGATGTGAGTTGGTTAAAAATAAAATTTATATATCTAATTTCATGTTTGAATTGAAGAAGAATATTATGTACCAATATGTGAGACACACACACAAATCAAAATGGTTAGATAATCAATTCAAGCTATGCAAGGAAAATTTCTCATTTGTCACCATTATTTTGGTTGTAGACTTTATTGATATCTACACACTACAACCACATAATGAGGTTCAATCCAAATACTATAATTAAATTCAAGTTGGAATTTTTTAGCATTTTACATTCAAACATACCCCTGATAGCACAAATGACAACATAATTTTTTTGAGGGAGTACCACTTTTATATTAGAAATGATAGATCACATTCTCCATAGTTTGTCCAAGGTTGTTTTGAGATATTTTATAAGAATATGAATGCAAGATAGATCATGCTTGATACACACTAAATTTGTTTAGATAATTGTGGAGGTCAATTTAAGAATTCTCAAATATTTTACTAGTTAAGCAGTATGCATAATAATAATGGGATTCAATATTTTTGGAGTTTCTTTGAGCCTAGGCATGGAAAAGGGGAACATGATGGTGAAAGTTTATTTGTAAACATATCCCATAATAAAGAGTAGGGAAAGCACAAGGATGATGCTAATTTGATTGATGTTGTAAGTATTGTGACTTGGTGTAATGATTTTTTTTGTCGTGGATCAAATAAATATTCTCATGTGAGAAGATTCTTTTGGTTAATGGAATAAAAATATAATGTAATTTATAAATATAATATTACAATACCTAGAACAAGTGTTTCCCACTCCATTCAAATCTCAAATTCTAGTTCATGGACTATTTATACTATGGATATAACATGATTTTGTTCAGATTGTATGGAATTTAATTGGCATGAATGTGAGTCAAAATAATATGTTGACGGATGGTATTGGAGACCCATAACACCTATAGAGAGTATCCATTCACTCCAAAAATAATTTGATGGATTATGAAATGACATCATCAGTTGACTTTGACCACATCTCAGATCTTGTGCAACTAGATACAATTTATTTTTAATTTAAATGTAGCCTTAGTTCTATTAGTGATATTTCTATTTTTTCCTATATGTGCTTATAAATAGATTATACTTTAAATCCAAGGCATGTTTTTTCAATCATTACACTTTAGGATAATGATAAGTGAATATAATACTACTTGTGTCATTGTGTAGAGGTAAAAAATGGGTGGAGAATACCTAGTTTATTCCACTAGATCTGTAGTGGTTGTAGGAACTTGGCCTCGTAGGTACTATTATAATAAAATAAAAAAAGTTTTTTTAAGACTTTGAAACACATAGGGTGGTGATTCATTATTCAAATCAGGTTATCACTACAAAAATTCAAATGATCTAATATCGTGGAAAGCCTAACAAAAAAATTTCATGGAAAGTTCATGAATATGAGCATGAATCAATTCTTGGAACACTTAAAAATAGATCTGATCCTGAAGGTATGTTGGATTGAATTTGTAAGGTTAGTATGAACAATTCATCTTGTATATCAAATTGACATAGTTAACTTATTTGATATACTATATTTTAATTTTGAATTATTTTATTATTAAGTGTTTATTTATATTTAAATTATTAATAACAATTTTTATATAGGTTAGTGACACAAGATGAGATTACACATTCATATAGATGGTGCCATAAGTAGAGAAAATTATATTCTTGAAACAAAGAGAAATAAAAAAACTATGTTTTAGCCATCATTCTTGTACAACTTCTATCTCTAATTTAGAACTGTTATCAATATTCTTGTACTTCATGGAAGCCTAAATGAAGTCTTGAAACTCATTTGGATGACTCAATTATGTAAGTGCGGGTGCTGATGGTTCATATCTAACCTTCACAGTTCTCCTACAACACGCAATAAAAGTTCACTCAGTTTGCACACTCAAGGATGAAGAGATTCTCATAAGGGATGAATTTGGTCAATTACAACATTCTATCCTAGTGACTAACCGAGTTCAAAAAAGGGTTGCTTTAGGCTTAAAATGCCCATCCAGATGTGTCTACGAATATGGTTCATCAATTAGGCTATCAAACCAAAATATATGCCCCCCACTAATAAGTATTTGGACCTTTAAGAGAGATTTGGCTGAGAGACAACTCATTATCATGTTTCATCCATATTGAGTGAGAGATAATCATCTTGGGCTTTTTTAGAGGACTCATCCATACAAGTAGGGTAGATGATGATTAATCTCTATCCCTCATGGTTATCCTTTAATGTTTGATAAAAATTCACTTAGTTTGCATACTTAGGGATGAGGAGATTCTCATAAGGGATGCATCCAACCAACTGAAAGATTCTATCTCAAATCTAGAATGAGATCAAACATGGGTCATTATAGCCTTAAAATACCCATCTAAATTTATCTATGTATATGTTTTTTGATTGGTCTAATGACCTAGAAAATATGGCCTTGCTAATAAGATTTTGGCCCCTTAAGATACATTTAGATGTGAGAGAAAACTCATTATCATGTCTCACCCATGATGAGTAAAAGATAATCCTTTAGGGGTTGATTATAAGACTTGTATTTGAAATTATAGGAGCTGATGATTTGTCTCTATCCATCACGGTTCTCTTAAAATGCACAACAAAAGTTCACTCAATTTACACACTTAGGGATGATGATATTCTCTTAAGGGATACATCAGATCAATTACAACATTCCATCCCAGGGCTTGATTGAGATCATAAAAAGAATTTTATAGACTTAAAACTCCCATATAGACATGTCCATAAAGATGGTTCATTGATTGGGATAATGAACTAGAATATATGCTGCCCATTGACAAGATTTTGGGCATTTAAGAGACATTTGTTTATGAGATAAAATTCATTGGCATGTCTCACTAAGGTTAAATGCGTTGAGTTGTGGAGCTAAAAGCTTCACCAAATGAGAAAATGAAAGGTTGCTAGAGTTACACAGTCACCAACATCGGTCAGGAGTCGACCAAAGGCTATCAATGTCAGTTATGGATCGACCGACGTCAATAACCTGTGCGTCCAAAAGTCTATTTCCAAAGCAAAATAGATTGTTTGCATGAAAAGAGTAACTATTAGTATTGAGTCCACGTTTATATTTTTTGTAGGACTGATTTGAACCTTTGATTAAGAGGTGTATCTATCAGTGGAGAATGCATAGCTCATGAATCCTAGTATTATATAATAGGGTTAGATATTCATAGCTTATTGAACAATACATGTAAATGTGAATCAATCCAAGTGTTGGAGTTGGTTGTAATTGAGAGAGAATTCTTGAGGGAAAGAGATATGTACATCTGAGAGGTGTGAGAAGAAAGAGAGATTTCTTCATTGTATTTCCTTCTAGAAGAGTTTAATACAAGTTTTTGGGTTGTTTCTTGTATCTCATATTTTTTGGTATTTTTGATTCTAGTTACTTATTATTTCTAGTTTAATTCCATGTTTAGTTGCTTACACAAAATTAATCAATTGTGCTGATAAATCCTAACAAGTGGTATTAGAGCATTGGGTTGACTAACAGGTTGTATCAGATTGGGTTAGTGTTTGTTGATTATAGGTCACTCACCATAGGGGTTTTTGATTGAGTGGGAGTAAAGCAATGGCAAAAAAAAGTAAACTAAGAATGGAGAAGTTTAATGGCAAGAATTATCAATTATAGAGGATGCAGATAGAAGATTATCTGTATCAGAAAGATCTATACTTACCATTAGGTGGGGTTTCAAAGAAGCCCACAGATATGGAAGATGAAGTATGGAATGTTCTTCATAGAAAGGCTCTTAGATCTATAAGATTGAGTCTGGCATCTTCTGTGATTTCTAATTTATCAAAAGCAAAGACAACGGTAGAGTTAATGGATATGTTAGCAAATTTATATGAAAATCCCTTTGCTTCAAATAAGGTATATCTTATGAAGCAATTATTTAATTTGCAAATGTAGGAAGGTGGATCTGTATCTAATCATCTTAATGATTTCCATGGAATTTTAAATCAATTAAATTTAGTCAAAATAGTTTTTGATGATGAAATTAAGGCTTTCTTAATCTTATGCTCTTTACCTGAAAGTTGGCATAGTTTGGTAATGGCAGTTAGTAATACTGCATCTGCTTCAAATATCTTGAAAGTAGATGATGTTGTTAGTGTAATTTTGAATGAAGAAATTCGCAAAAAAAGCATAGAGGAAACATCAGGTAATGCTTTAAGTTTTGAAAGCAGGCGAAGGCAAAGAGAGAAGGGCAAGCAAAGGAGATCAAGGTCTAAGTCAAAGATGAGTAATAGATCCAAATCTAGAAATGGCAAAAATATAATCTAGAAATGGCAAAGAAAGATTGATGGTTGAAAGTTAAAGAAGAAAATCAGCATGAAGGTAAAGAAGAAGAAAAAGTTGTAGGTATTGTTGCACAAGATGCTCTTATATTTTCTTTGGATAATAAAATAGAATCTTGGGTTTTAGATTCTGGTGCCTCTTTTTATGCAACCCCAAATAGAGAATTTTTCAATGATTATGTCCATGGAGATTTTGGAATAGTCTATTTAGGGGATGATGAGCCTTGTAAAATTGTTGGCAAAGGAAAAGTGCAGCTAAAATTGTAGAATGGCAACACATGGCTGTTGAAAGATGTCATGCATGTACCCATCCTGAAGAGGAATCTGATTTCTGTAGGAAAGTTGGGGGATGAGGGTTGCACAAGAACTCTCACAGCTGAATCTTGAAAAGTTTCCAAGGGTGCACTTGTAATAGCCAGAGGTAAGAGAGTAGGTACACTTTATTTATCTACTTGTATCACTGATCATTCTTCTTCTGTATTATCTACTTCAAATGTAGATGCAAAGTTGTGGCACTGTAGGCTTGGCCACATGAGTGAGAAGGGAATGAATGTTCTTAAGTCAAAAGGTAAGCATTCAGATTTGAAATGCATAGATCTAGATTTTTGTGAGCACTGCATTTTTGGAAAACTGAAGAGAGTGAGATTTCTCAAAACTGGGTCAACATAGAAGAAGCACAAGTTGGAGCTTGTTCACACAGACGTGTGGGGACCAGCTCAGGTAGCTTCTATTGGAGGATCACAGTATTATGTTTCTTTCATTAATGATGCTACAAGAAAGGTATGGGTTTATTACATAAGGAAGAAATCTGATGTTTTTAACACTTTTAAGAACTGGAAAGCTTTGGTTGAGAATGAAAAAAGTTTGAGATTGAAGTGCCTTAGATCTGACAATGGTGGTGAGTACTATAGCAATAAGTTCAACAGTTACTATTCTATGAATGGAATATGCAAGCAAAGGATAGTTCCAAGGACACCTCAGCAAAATGGAGTTGTTGAAAGGATGAATAGAACAATAATGGAGCGTGCATGGAGTATGAGGTTGCATGCTAGTTTGTCCTTACAGTTTTGGGCAGAACCTATAGATACTGTGGTTTACCTGATTAACAGAGGACCCTCTACTACACTAGATGGTGGAATTCTAGAAGAGGCGTGGATAGGTAAAAAGATAGATCTTTCATTTCTCAAAGTTTTTTGTTTTGAAGCTTTTGTGCACATTGATAAAGAAAATAGAAAGAAGCTAGATGCTAAATCTATGTGGTGCACCTTTATTGGTTATGGCTCTAGAGATTTCGGATTCTAGTTGTGGAATTTAGGAACTAACAAAATTATTAGAAGTCGTGATGTTGATTTCAATGAGAAGGTGATGTATAATGATCAGCTTAAGAAGCTAAATAATTTTGAGCAGGGCAATGTTGATTTGGATGAGGTGATGATCCAAAATGAGCTTGCAAGTACAAATAATGACACACAAGAAAACATAGACAATGATGTCAGTCAGACAAGAACCAATGTTGGTTAATAGGGAACTGAGGTTAATCAATCTGTAACCAACATCGATCATGTGGAACTGACATTGGTCAGGTATAGACCAAGAGATGACTAAGATCGATCACTGACAGAGAGAAACTTGGACAGACAGCATGCTGTGAATGAGTCTCAAATGCCCAGGAGGAGGTCAAAAAGGGTAAGTAAACCTCTGATTCAATATTCCCCTTTTTTATTCTACTTGTTGCTCACTGATGGTGGAGAACTAGAAAGTTTTGATGAGGCAATACAGGTGGAAACCAAGAAACAGTGGGAGCTTGGCATGAATGAGAAAAATGATTCCTTGAAAGAGAACCAAACGTGGAATTTGGTTGAGTTGCCAGCTAGAAAGAAAGCACTGAAAAAAAATGGGTTTATAGGGTAAAAGAAGGTGAGAATGGACAGATGAGACATAAGGCCAGGTTGGTAGTAAAGGGATTTGCACAAAAACTAGGTATTGATTTTGGTGAAATTTTTTCTCCTGTAGTAAAAATGACTTCTATTCAGACTGTATTATCTTTAGTTGCTATTGAAGATTTGCATCTTGAGCAGCTTGATGTTAAGACAATGTTTCTTCATGGAGATTTGGATGAAGAAATATATATGGATCAGTCGGAAGGATTTGAGGTCAAAGGAAAAGAGAAATTTGTGTGCAAGTTGAAGAAAAGCTTATATGGTCTTAAGCAAGCTCCTAGACAATGGAATTTGAGATTTGACAAGTTTATGACAGAGCATGGCTTTAGTAGATGTCAATTTGACCATTGTGTTTATTTCAAAATATTAGATAATGGTAGTTATATTATCCTGTTAATGTACGTAGATGATATGCTTGTTGCAGGTTCACACATACAAGATATTAATGAGCTTAAGGTAAAATTAGCTCACACATTTGCCATGAAGGATTTGGGAGCAGCAAAGAAAATCCTTGGCATGAGTATTAAGAGAGACAAGAAAAATCATAGTTTGATTTTGTCTCAAGAGGATTATGTGAACAAGGTGTTGAAGAGGTTTAATATGCAAGATGCAAAATTGGTAAGTACACCTATGGCTGGACACTTCAAGTTGAGCAAAGAATAGTGTCCTAAATCACATGATGAGGTAGAGTACATGTGTAGAGTTCCATATGCTTCATCATTTGGAAGCTTGATGTACGCAATGGTATGTACTAGACCTGATATAGCCCAAGTAGTGGGAGTTGTCAATAGGTTTATGGCCAATCTAGGGAAGGAACACTGGAAAGCAGTTCAGTGAATTCTCAGATATCTGAGAGGGACCAATAGTAGGCATTTGTGCTATGGAGGGTCAAACACTTCTCTACATGGGTATGTAGATTCGGATATGGCAGGTGACTTGAATGGCAGGAGAAGCACCATAGGATATGTGTTCATTGTTGGTGAAATGGCGGTTAGCTGGATTTCAAAGTTTCAAAAGGTTGTTGCCTTGTCTACTACAGAGGAAGAATATATTGCAGTCATAGAGGCTAGCAAGGAAATGATATGGATGACACGGTTCATGGAAGATTTGGGAAAGGAGCAAAACAGTTGCAAATTATACAGTGATAGTCAAAGTGCAATTTATTTGGCAAAGAATTTAGCCTTTCATTCAAGAACTAAACATATACAGCTTAGGTACCACTTCATTAGACAGGTATTAGAGGATGGTGAGTTGAAGCTGGAGAAGATCCATACAGATAAGAACCCTGTTGATATGTTAACAAAGTCAGTAACAAAGGAGAATTTGAATCTTCATTCAACTTTTGTTGGTCTTCAAGATTGAACTTGAAGATGGAGAAGCTAGAAGATGTTGCTGTACAGGTACATGTGCAGCTATTTATCTCCAAGTGGGAGATTGTTGAGTTTTGGAGCTAAAAGCTTTACCAAATGAGCAAATGCAAGGTTGTTGGAGTTACATAATCATCGACATCGGTCAAGAGTTGACCAGAGGCTACCGATGTCAGTTATGGATCGACCGACGTCAGTCACCTGTGCGTCCAGAAGTCTATTTTCAAGGCAGAATAGATTATTTGCATGAAAAGAGTAACTATTAGTATTGAGTCCGCATTTTTATTTTTGGTATGACTGATTTGAACCTTTGATTAAGAGGTGTATCTAATAGTGGAGAATGCATAGCTCATGAATCCTAGTATTTTATAATAGGGTTAGATATTCATAGCTTATTGAACAATACATGTAAATGTGAATCAATCCAAGTGTTGGAGTTGGTTGTAATTGAGAGAGAACTCTTGAGGGAAAGAGATCTATACATCTGAGAGGTGTGAGAAGAAAGAGAGATTTCTTCATTGTATTTCCTTCTGGAAGAGTTTAATACAAGTTTTTGGGTTGTTTCTTGTATCTCATATTATTTGTTGTTTCTGATTCTAGTTACTTATTATTTCTAGTTTAATTCCATGTTTAGTTGCTTACACAAAAGTAATCAATTATGCTGATAGATCATAACAAAATGAGTGAGAATCCTATTTGGGTTATATATAGTACTTGTTTATTCAATTTCATGATTTGACAGTTTGTCTCTATCCCTCATGGTTATCATATAATAAATGATGAAAGTTTGATTAATTTTCACACTTAGGGATGAGGATATTCTCTTAGGGGATGAGTCTAGTCGAATGTAACATTCCATACTGGGGACTAAATGAGACTAGACAAGAAATTTTATAGCCTTAAAATTCCCATTAGATGTCTTCACAAAGATGGTTCATCAATTGGGATAATGAAACATAATATATGTCCCCCATTGACAAGCTTTTGGCACTTTAAGATAGATTTGGCTATTAAAGAAAACTCATTATCATGTTTCATCTATATTGATTGAAAGAGAATCCTCATGGGGTTAATTATAGGACTTGTTCATGAAATTGTGGGAGTTAATGGTTTGTCTATATCCCTCATAGTTCTCTTGCAATGCATGACATAAGTTCCCTCGATTTGCACACTCATGGACAAGGAGATTATCTTAAGGGATGCATCTGGTCACCTACAACATTCCATCATAGGGCCTAACTGAAACTAGATAATGGTTTTCATAGCCTTAAAATTCCCATCTAAATGTTTCCATGAATAAGATCCATAATTTTGGCTAATAATCCATAATATATGCCCCCATTAACAAAATTTTGGCATTTTAAGAGACATTTGGTTGTGAGAAAAAATGCATTATTCTGTCTCATCCACATTGAGTGAGGGAGAATACTCCTAGGGTTACTTAGAGAACTCATCCATCCAAGTGTGGGAGTTGATGATTCAACTTTATCCCTCATGGTTCTTTTGTAATTTGCAACTAAATTTTGTTTAGTTTATACACTATGGGATGAGGAAATTCTCTTTAGGGATGTGTCTGGTCAATTACAACTTGCACTCATAGGGCATGAATGAGACCAAAAAAGAGCCTTTATAGCCTTAAAATTTTTATTTAGATATGTTCATGAATATGGTTAATTGATTTAGGCTAATGATCCACCCTATATGCCCATACTAATAAGATTTTAGCCCTTTAATAGAGATTTGGCTATGAAAGAAAACTTAATGTTGTGTCTCTCCCATGTCAAGTGAGAGAGAATCCTCCTATGGTTGATTATAGGACTCGTATGTGCAAGTGTGGGATCTGAAATTTGATCTCTAGCCCTCATTGTTCAAGTGTGACACATGAAAAATGTTAAATTAGTTTGCACACTGTGGGATAAGGAATTTCTCTTAAGAAATGCATCTAGTCAACTACAACTTGCACTCCTAGGGCCCAATAAAGACCAAAAAATGGATGTTATAGACTTAAAAAAATATATAAATAGTTAAGGAGATTACAAAAAATAACTTAAATTATTGGGGGAGAATAATCTATAATAATACATTAAAATAGTAGGGAATGCAAAGCCGAGTTGAGAAGACTACATTGAATTAATAAAAATAGATTATTATTATTATTATTATTATTATTATTATTATTATTATTATTATTATTATTATTATTATTATTATTAGAAAATTAATATGATGATGTGTCATATAATATGGTTCATTGATTAGGCTAACGAGCTAGAATATATTCCTCCCACTAAAAGCCTTTTGTCTTTTTAGTAAAGATTTAGTTACAAGAGAAAACTTATTATCATGTCTCACCCATGTTAAGAGAGAGAGAATAATCATGGGGTTTATTATAAGACTCATCCATGTAAATTTTTGATTAATAAATGACTCATGTCTATCCCTCACAACTCTCCTTTAATGTTTGAATGAAGTTCACGTAGCTTTAACACTATGGGATGAGGAGATTATCTTGAGAGATACGTTTGATCAACTATAACTTGTGCTCTTAGGCCCTGATAAAGACTGGACAAGGGAAATTATAGCCTTAAAATTCACATATAGATGTGTCCATAAATACAGTTCATTGATTAGGTTAAAAATCAAGAATATATGCCCCTCACTAATAAGATTTTGGCCCTTTAAGAAAGATTTAGTTGTGAGAGAAAACTCATTATCGTGTCTCACTCATATTAAGTTAGAGATAATATTTTGGGGTGTTCTTAGATAATTTTCCATGTAAGTGTGGGAGCTAATATATCATATTTAAACCTCACATTTATCCTATAACATGTGACTGAAGTTCTCTCAATTTTCCCACTCATGGACAAGGATATTCTCTTAAGGGTTGCATCCGATCAACTATAACTTGCACTCTTATGGCTTAACAGAGATAGAAAAAGTTTATTCTAGCCTTAAAATTCCCATCTATACATGTATGTGTAGATGTATTTTTTTATTGGGCTAATGAGGCATGTGATATGCCCCTACTGACCAACCTTTGGTCTATTTTGAGAGATTTGGCTACGAGAGAAAACTCATTTCCATGTCTCACTCAAATTGAGTTAGAGAGAATATTATAGGGTGTTCTTGGAAGATTCATCCATGTCAGTGTGATAGCTAATGGTTCGTCTCTGAACCTCACAGTTATGTGACCAAATTTCATTCAATTTTTGTACTCAGTGATAAGGAGATTCTCTTAAGGGATGCATTTGGTTAATTTCAAATTATACTCCCAAGGCTCTTAGAGATTGGATAAAGTCCATTATAGCCTTAAAATACCCATTCAAATGTGTCTAAAAAATAAGTTCCTTGATTGGGATAATGAGCCAGAAGATATGCCCCCATTGATAAGCTTTTGGTCCTTTAAGAGAGAGTTGCCTTCAAGATAAAACTCATTACCATGTCTCACTCATGTTGAGTGAGAGAGAATCCTATTGGGTTTTCTTAGAATAATCATCCATGTAATTATTATATTTGATGGTTCATCTCTTTCCATCATGTACTCCTGTAATGTGTGATTGAAGTTTGCCTAATTTGTATACTATGGGATGACAAGATTCTCTTAACAGAGGCACCTGGTCAAATACAACTTACACTCATGGGATGGATAGATACTAAAAAATGGTTGTTGTAGCCCTAAAATACCCATTTGTATGCATTCATGAAGATAGTTCATCAATTAGTCTAATGAGCCAGATGATATGCCCTCACTAATACTATTTTGACCCTTTTAGAGAGATTTGGCTATGAGAAAAAAATTATTGTCATCTCTCAGTTGTATAGAGTTAGAGATAATCCTTTGGGGTTATTCTCAAAGGACTCATCCATGAAAGTGTGGGATTTGATGGCTCATATATATCCCTCATGGTTATCTTGAAACACACAACCAAAGTTTGCTCAGTTTTCCCCCTCAAGGATGAGGAAATTCTTTTAAAGGATGTGTATGGTCAATTGAAACTTGTACTCATAGATCTTGATGAAGACTATAAAAGGACCATTATATAGTTAAAATTTCAATCCAAATGTGTTCACATAGATGAAAAATTTATTGGGCTAATGAGGCATGAGATATGCCCCCAAATGACCAACTTTTCATTCATTATGATATATTTATCTATGAGAGAAAAATCATTATTGTGTCTCGCTTGTATTGAGTTTGAGAGAATCCTCTAGGGTGTTCTCAGAGAACTCATATATTTAAGTGTGAGAGTTGATGGTCCATATATAACCTTCATGGTTCTCCTATAAAGCATGATAAAAGTTCAGTCAATTTTCTCACTTAAGGATGAGGAGATTCTCTTAAGGGATACATCTAATTAACTATAAATTATGCTCCCAAGGCCTAAAAAATACTAGACAAAGGTCGTTCTATCCTTAAAACACCCATCTAGATGTGTCTGTATATATACTTCATCGATTGGGATAATGATTCATAAGGTACTCCCCCTAATGAAAATATTTTATCCCTTTAAGAGGGATTTGTCTATGGGAGAAAAATTGATACTATGTCTTACCCATGTTGAGTTAGAGAGAATCCTCATGGGGTTAATTTTAGAACTCATTTGTATAAGTATGGGAGATAACAATTCATATCTAACCCTTAGGATTCTCCTAAAATGTGTGACCAAAGTTTTATTCATTTTCCCACTCATGGACAAGTAGATTCTCTTAAAGGATGCATTTAGCCAACTACAACTTGTGCTCTTGAGGCTTGATAGATACCTAATAAGGACCGTTATATCCTTAAAATTTACATCCAGATGTGTCCACATAGATGATTCATTTATTGGTTTAATAAGATAGAAGATATGGGCCCTAATGACAAGATTTTGGCCCTTTAATAGAGATTTGGATGTAAGATAAAAATCATTGTCATGTTTCACCCATGTTGAGTGAGAGAGAATACTCCTAGATTTTCCTATAGGACTCATCTATTCAAGTGTGGGAGTTGATGGTTCATCTTTATCCCTCATAGTTCTCCTACAATGCATGACCAAACTTTGCTCAAGTTTCCACTCAGGGGTGAGTAGAGTCTCTTAAGGGATGCATCTGGTCAACTATAACATGCACTCCTAAGGCCCAATAGAGATCATAAAAGGACCATTTTAACCTTAAAATTCCCATCTAGACATATTTTCATAGATGGTTAATTGATTGGGCTAAAGAGGCACAAGATATGCCCCCCATTGATCAACTTTTTATCCATTCTAAGAGATTTGGCTACAATAGAAAACTCATTGTCGTGTCTCACTCATATCAAGTTAGAGAGAATCCTCTAGGGTGTTATTAGAGAACTCATCCATGGAAGAGTGGGAACTAATGATTCATATATAGACCTCATGGTTCTCTTATAATGCACTATGGAAGTTTTCTCAGTTTTCCCACTTAGGGACAACACGATTGTCTTAAGGGATACGTCTACTCAACTAGAAATTGCACTTTCAATTCTTAATGGAGACTAGAAAAGGGTATTTCTATCCTTAAAATATCCATTAATATGTGTTCATGAAAAAGGTTCATTGATTGGGCTAACGATCCATAAGATATGTCCCACTCATAAGATTTTTCCCCTTTAAGAGACATTTAACTGAGAGATAAAACTCATTGTTATGTATTTCTCATGTCGAGTGAGAGAGAATCCTCATGAGTTTGATTAAAGGACTCATCCCTACAAGTTTGGGAACTGCTGATTTATCTCTATCCCTCATGGTTCTCCTACAATGCTTGACTGAAGTTCACTCATTTTTTCCATTCAAGGACAAGCAAATTATTTTAAGGGATGCATCTAGTCAACTACAACTTATACACTCAGGGCCTAAAGGAGATTAGAAAAGGGCCATTATAGAATTAAAATTACCATCTAGATGTGTTTGTATAAAATTTTCATCAATTTGGCTAATGAGGCATGAGATATGGCCTCATCAACCAATTTTTGGTCTATCTTGAGAGATTTGGCTATGAGAGAAAACTCACTAATGTGTTTCACTCATATAGAGTTATAGAGAATCCTCTAGGATGTTCTCAAAGGACTCATCCATGTAATTTTAGGAGCTAACGACTCATATTTACTCCTCACAATTTCCTACTTTGTACAATCGAAGTTCTCTCTTTCAAGAAACTTTCATTATTTGCCTTTATCTTTTCTATATTATGAAGGAGATTGGCCATTTTACCTTGGATTAATGATGTGATTATGAAACCAATTAACCTTAACTTACCATGGGGAAATTCTTATCTTGGATTTCTAAAAATATGCTAACATGTCATATAAGGAGTCTAGAGCTCCCTTCACTTCAGCATTGATGTTTTTCAAGACCATGTATTTTGTCAGGATCTTTTATTATGATATTATATTTCATCCCTTGACCAATCTACTTAGTTATACCCATTGTGGCAGCAATTAGAAACTCTATATCCCTTGATGTTTAAAGGAATTTGAAGAGGAATAAATAGTGGAAACCTTGTGGACTAGTCTATCAATAGGTCTAAAGAAGTCTCTTTTTTGTTCTTTTTGTGTCATAACAAGAGAAATAAGGGTAGTTTATATCAATATAAAAAATCACTCAACCTTTACTAGGATTCCTTCTTTGAGGTATAATTCAATATTCTTTCACTATAAGTCTGTCTATTTCTTGTAGATTTATGTTTACTAAATTTGTCCTTTAGCTTTATCCTCTATGATTGGTCTTACAAGACCAATAAGACTCTTTAAATGGTTTCACGAACTCCATTAGACTTATTATCACTTCTATTTTATGTTACTCAACTCATATCTCATCATCATATAGACTTATTACAAGACAATTTAAATATTTGAACCTAAGGTTTTGGTATGAAAACTTTATAAACATGGTAGAAGTGCTAATAGCAATACTCTAAATTCTTAAACACCCCTACATGACCCAAATAGGACTTCCTATTCTACTTAAACTTAAAAATAACCTTTATAAATCATAAGTAAGAATGTCATGGCTTCATCACAACATAAATCATCCCTTAAACTATTATATACAAAATTTACATCATTAAAGTGATGCTCTTGCATCAGTACAATGACTTTTGTATTGAGTCAAATTAGTCATATCAAGGAAAAAGGAACCTATTAAAAGCTTGAAGATGTAGTTTGAAAGTTTGAAGATAGTGTTATAATAAAATATAGTCTCAACACTTGGAGATGTTAGTCTCAATCATTTTATATTTAGAACAATATTATCAAATAACAACTAGATCCTACACAAGAACTTCATTACACATTGACATTATAGTTTATATATATGAATATGATTAATCCCTCATATCATATGTTACTTCACATAATAATATCACTCCCTTATAGAAAAAATTTTCCTCATACTACCCATGCATATTTTGGAGAAATTAATGCATTTGATATGGAAATACAAGTTGATATGTAATGAAATGTAAATGCAACAAGTAAATAGTAAATATCACATGTAAATGTAAAATATACATAATTATGAAGCACTAACTTAGATCAAACTATGGATTTTTTTAGCCCCGTATAAAGTAATAATGATCACTAACCAATAATATGTGCAAATATTAAATGACTAAAATAAAAAATATGCATAGGTAAAGGAAGCTTATTTGTCAAATAGTATATATGTTGTGATGAACCTCCTATAGCAATTTACCTCTTACAATAGATTTAATCAAAATATGTGAAAATAAAATAACTCTTACCAATAAAAAAAACACAAAAAGCTTATATTGATTGCAAGCCTCTTCGAGGGGGCAGCCTCCTTTGAGCAAGCTCAATACAATGAATTCGTGGATGCCTTTATTCAGCCTCAACACTTACTTATATACTAGCTCTATTCTAACAACTACTACTTCCCTTGTATGTGGGATAATTTGAATAAGCTCTAAGGGATGACTTACAAAGCATATGCGTCCATAGCAAATAAGCACGGGTTCCTAACATCCCCTCCCCCTTAAAAAAACTTTGCCCTCAAAGCTTCAAATGTGGGAATTGTTGTTGAATCTGGAAGAGTGGTTCCCATGTTGCATCTTCTAGTTGCATTTTGTGCCATTGGATTAAGACTTCTGTGATGGAGCAGGATCAAAGTTGGTGGGTGTGCCTGTCCAAGATTGCTTCTAACTTGAGAAGGATGGAGCCTTCATTATCAAGTAATGGTAAAGTTGTCTGCACTCGGATGTTGGATCCAAGAACTTGTTTCAAACAGGAGACATGAAAGACGGGATGAACTTGGGAGGAAGGTGGAAGCTCTAACTTGTAAGCAACTGACCCAATCTTTTGGAGAACCTTATATGGCCCATAAAACTTTGGAGCAAGCTTTTGCCACCCTTTTTGTTTTAGTGATGATTGCTTGTATGGCTATAGACGAAGAAAGACCATATCACCAGGTTGAAAGGTACACTCAGAGCGGTGCTGATCAACCTACTACTTCATTCAGTTTTGGGCAATGTGGAGATTGTCTCACAAGGTGCAGAGAATTTGATCTCAGTTTCAGAGAGTAGTGTCAATTGCCTAAACTAGTGAGCTACCAGGATGATATGGAAGAAGTGGTGGCGGTGCTTGACCATAAGCTGCCTCATAAGGAGTCATTTTGGTGGAAGTGTGGTATGAGGTATTGTACCACCATTCAGCTAGGGGAAGCCACTTGGCCCATTGATGTTGTTGTTCTAAAGTAAAACAATGAAGGAATGTCTCCAAGCATTTGTTGATGATTTCTGTCTGGCCATCTGTTTATGGGTGGTACCCATAGCTCAGTTTCAATTGTGTGCCTGTGCGACGAAAGAGTTCCATCCAAAAATGGCTAGTGAAAGTGGCATCATGATCTGAGACAACTGAAGAAGGAAGGCCATGAAGATGAAAGATCTGACCCAAGAAAACTTGTGCAACTGTGGATGCTGTGTATGGGTGGCTGAGTGCATAAAAATGACTATATTTGGAGAGGCGATCGACTATGACTAAGATCAATGTCTTTCCCCCAGATTTAGGGAGGCCCTCAATGAAATCCATGGAAATATCTATCCAGATCCTAGTAGGAATGGGCAAGGGCATGAGCAAACAAGAGTCAATGTGGTTTCACCTTTGTGCCGTTAGCAGGTTTCACTTTTGGCCACCATCTGTTTAATTTTGATTTTCATGCCTTTCCAAAAGAAGTGTCGACATGCCCGTTCATAGGTTTTGAGAAACCCTGAGTGCCCTACTGATGGGGAAGCATGGATTTCATAGAAGATAGCCTGATGTAGGTCTAAAATTTGGGGAAGCACCAAATGACCCTTGTATCACAGAGAAGCACCGTCCCATGAATAATGTGGTACTGTAGAGGGGTTAGTGGCCAATTGATGAATGATGTGGCATAAGGAGGGATCATTTGCATACCCTTGTTGGATAGATTCTAACCATTTAGGAATGGGCATGGAGATGGAAGAGAGGGAAGGCTAGTCCTCAAAGGTTTTTGAGAGAGCATTAGCCACAACATTGTCTTTTCCCTTCTTATAGGTGATCTCATAATCATAGCCCATGAGTTTCCTCACCCACTTCTGTTGAGCCAGGGATGAGACCTGTTGTTCCAAGAAATATTTCAAACTCTGATGATCAGTTTTGATGCAAAAATGGTTTCCCAGTAAGTAGGGTCTCCATTTTTGTACTGCATGTAAAATTGCCATCATTTCCTTTTCATAGGTAGACAAAGCTAAATTGTGGCTAGAAAGGGCTTTGCTAGTAAAGGCAATTGGTCGGCCCTCTTGGAGAAGAATAGCACCCAAGCCGATGCCACTAGCATCACTTTCGATGGTGAAAGTTTTGGTGAAGTTTGGCAGTGCCAAAACTGGTGTACTACACATAGCCTATTTGAGTTGGATGAATGCCTGATTAGCTGTTGCACCCCAGGTGAAAGCATCCTTCTTCAATAAGGAAGTCAAAGGCGCTGCGATCTTTTCATAATCTTTGACAAACTTGCGATAGTATCTTGTCAAGCCTAAGAAACCATGAAGGCTCTTGAGGGTGGTTGGTTGAGGCCAATTCTATATAGCACTGATTTTTTTTGGGTCTGCGTGAACCCCATTGGCTGAAACAATGTGCCCCAAATAGTCAATTTCCTCTTGACCGAATGAACACTTGGATTTCTTGGCACATAAGTGATTGTCGGCTAATAATTGTAATGCTCTGTCAATATGTTGGAGATGCTCAGCCCATGTGTGGTTGTAGATCAAAATGTCATCAAAGAAAACTAAAATAAATTGACAGAGAAAAGGCCAAAAGATTTTATTCATGAGTGCTTGAAAAGTGGAAGGGGCATTTTTAAGGCCAAATGGCATGACAAGGAACTCATACTGACCCTCATGTGTACAGAAGGCTGTCTTGGGAATTTCATCAGGATGCACTTGAATTTGATGATAGCCAGAATGTAGATCCAACTTGGAGAAGAATTTGGCCCCATGGAGCTCATCAAGAAGCTCATCGATGACAGGAATTAGGAATTTATCCTTGATAGTGAGGTGGTTAAGGGCTCGAAAGTCAATGCAAATATGCCATGACCCATTTTTTTTGTGGACAAGAAGCACTAGGGAGGAATATGGGCTAGTGCTAGGGTGAATAACTCCAGACTTGAGGAGTCCCCAGACTAAGTTCTCAATTTCAGTGTTTTGCAGATGGGGGTAATGATATGGCCGAATGTTGGGTGGGATGCTTCTTGGAAGGAGAGGAATGTGGTGATCTTCAGGGCGTGAAGGGGGTAACCCTACTGGTTCTAAAAAAATGGTTGCATGCTTGTCGAGTATGGCTTGTAAGTCTGTAGGGTGGTTAGAAGCAGCGGGGGGCTGGAGTTGAATGGAATGCAGTTGGGCAATGACCCCATGTGAGCCTTTTTTCAAAAAAAAATCCATGCGATGAGAATTGATGATGCTAGCAGATCCTGGTAATAACCCTTTTAAGGTGTGCTTCTGACCATTATCTGTGAACTACATCTAAAGCTCAAAGAAGTCCCATAAAATAGGTCCTAATGCGTGAAGCCACTGTGCCCCTAAAACCACATCACACCCTCCTAAGGGTAGGTCAAACATATCAGAGCAAAAATTATAATCGCTGATTGCAAGATGCACATTTTGACACTTCCCTTTACATGGAAATGTGCCCCTATTAGCAATCATGACTTTGAAGCTAGACCAAGGGTATATAAAGTAGTCTGCTGCCTTAGCAATGCAAGGATTGATGAAATTGTGAGTACTACCCAAGTCAATGAGGATTGTGAGAGGGATCTTTTTGAAGCACCCTTTGACCTTCATGGTTTGGGGAGTGGTGACACCTGTTAGTGCATGTACTAATATCTCAGGTTGAGTCTCTTGAACCATTGGGTCCTCATCAGTGCTGGGTTCATCTTGAGTGTCTTGAAATTCTAGAATATCAAGCTCACTGTCTTATTCAGGTGGTGACTCCACATCTAGAAAGTAAAGTTTTTGTTAGACGCACCTGTGACCCTTAGCCCATTTGTCATCATAGTTGTAACATAATCCTTTTTCTTTACGAGCCCACATCTCTACCTCAGTCAGGCGCTTGATTGGTGTGGTTATGTTTGTCCACTGATTCACTATGTTTTTTGCTAGTAAAAAGGTGGGAGGTCGACGCTGTGTGGAGAGTTTATCTTCTACTAACTTAGCGAGACCTAAGGCATCCATCATATTTTTAGGTCAAAACATTTTTACCTCTGAGTGGATTGGCTCTCTAAGGCCACTAACAAAGCAACTTTTGAAGAAGTCATCTAACAACCCTTCAATGTGATTAGCGAGTATTTCAAATTCAAGCTGATATTCATGAATAGTACCTATTTGATGGAGTTTGGTGAGAGTTACTATGAAATCCTCAAATGCTGAGGGACCAAACCTACCCAAAATTAAGGATTAAAAAGTTGACCAATCGGGTTCATCATTGGTCTTGAGATACCAATGGTACCACTGAAGTGCTTCTTGTTCCTCATGAAAGGAAGCAATTGGGACTTTGTTTGTAGAATAAGTATTGTGGAGGTTGAAGAATTGTTCAGCTCGATATATCCATCCTATAGGATCTATACCATTAAACTATGGAAAGTCTAGCTTAGGTCCACGAGAGAAGTTGGAAGTAAAGGAGTGACGCTCTGAAGAAGACTCCTCCTTCTGCATTGGTTGAGCAAGATGCTATTCTGTTGATTCAAGCCACGCATCATATCGGTTAACTCTGTAATCTGAGATTTCAATGTGGTGATTTCTTCCTCCATGATTTTTGTGCCTACACGAGTGGTGACCATAACCAGTTGTTAATAGCCAGGGATCCTGCAATTTCTTCCTCCATGATTTTTTTTTTGCTATTTTTTTTTGCTGTGTCAGAAACAGATTGTCTGCAACTATGTGGTTGGAAATATCCTCAACTATGGATATGTTGTTCTTTGCTCTCTGGCCATGATAAGTTGGATATGGACCCCAGGTTTATTTGGCTACTTAAAGGATTTTTAAATTCTCTCTCGCCACCAACACTGTCTAATCAAGTACTGCTCTCCAAAAAATTTTGGCTGCAGGTTTACCCCTTAACGACAGCTTTTGGTTTACCTCACGGGTGGGAGCTAGTTAATCAGGATGGGGTCGTTGCCCTTTTTGCTGGCAGGTCCTCTCAATGGGCCAGCTACTTCAGGGTTCCTATGGTACTCATAATGAGTTTTAGGGCTTATGCCCAAGCACTTCCCACAGTTAAGCAGATAGGTATTTACTCAATCCGAAATGATGGAACCTGTAATGAAAAATTTCTTGCCAAAAAATGGCACAGCTCCTGGAAAGCCCTGCTTTGAAAAAAAAATTTGCTCCAAATCTACCCACAAAGCCAAGAAAGCGCTCTGATACCAGATGTGATGAACCTCCTATAGCAATTTACCTCTTACAATATATTTAATCAAAATATGCAAAAATAAAATAACTCTTACCAATAACAGAAACACAGAAAGCTTATATTGATCGCAGGCCTCTTCGAGGGGGCAGCCTCCTTTGAGCAAGCTCAATACAATGAATTCATGGATGCCTTTATTCGGCCTCAACACTTACTTATATACTAACTCTATTCTAACAACTACTACTTCCCTTGTATGTGGGATAATTTGAATAAGCTCTAAGGGATGACTTACAAAGCATATGCGTCCATAGCAATTAAGCACGGGTTCTTAACATATGTGTATATGCAGATTTCAATGTCATAATGACATCTATCAAGAAAAGATGTAGACCATAATATGTACATATATAAAATGTGCCATATAGGCATACAATGTGGGCCATATCTGCATACATCTATTATGTCTTCAATTACACCCTTACCATAATAACTATCTCTCCTACTCCTCATTGCCTCTAGATAAATTATATTTTGTTGTCATAGATGTAGATCCAAGGGTGATAGATGCCCTCTCAGCATGTGAGTCATCAAATATTTGATTCATAGCCTTTAAAAATTGTCATGTCTGCACAACATATGGAATATAAAATTTAATGCATTAAAATTACATATTGAAAATGATAAATTTTTCATGAACAAAATTTTGAAAAATGATTCTAGACTCACTATATTCCACCTAAATGGTTGTTTAAGGCTACGATATTGCGTATACACCCATGATGGAGAATCCCATGGAACATACATATATTTTTAGATCTAGATGTGCATACATTTATGTAAATATGCAATATAATATCATTGCTTACAGCTATTTTTTTACTATGTGCTCTCACCAGACTCTATCTCTAAATCATGACCTGCTATAGAGATAGTGGATCCTCAGATGTAACCACAACTTCAGGAAAACCTTGTTGTTGTCCATGAGGGGCGTCCATAGCATCCCTAATCATTTATAAAACCAATAAGTGAATAATGTGTCAATCCAATGAACATGATAAAAAACTATGATTATACTATATATCTTAAAACATAGTTTTTTTTCAAGGGAGAATAAATATACATGAATAAATATGTAATTTAAAAGTTTCTAAACTTGAGTATATGGCACACTAGTGTTAATTACAGCCTCTACAATAGAATCAATACCTGATGAAATACCTAGAATATCACTAATCATCTATATAAATAACAAATTGAAAGTTGAATCAAATAAATTAGTCAATTAATTAAACATATACTAGAAAATAAACTTAATATTATTTTACAAACAT
>JARHVA010005048.1:1060000-1112500 GCA_037957365.1 Torreya grandis | reverse complement strand
TTCTTTAATATAATGGAATATATGACTCTTGAAGGTAAGTATAGGGTAAATGATTCCCATCACTTTATGCTTCTAAACCATTTTGGGCATAATAAGAAGATCATCATTACCTTTTACCTTTTAATGTCTTTAGAAAGCACAATTCCTAACTACCAATCATAAAAAGTGACTACTTGCTCCATTATTTTCTTGTTTTGCTATTAGTCCAATCAGTTCTTTCAGCCCTTGATCATGTTGTTGAGGATTGTGGTAAGGAGGATATAATGGAGGATGAGGTTGACTTGTTAGGTAGCTTAAGGAAAATACCTTAGGAAAGGTATGAAAATGTTAAAGAAACTCTGGCCAAGTTTTCAAAGAATATCAAACACAAAGGTAAGAGTCATGGGAGTTTTAAAAATAATGAATTACTCAAGACCCCTAAAAGTGGCCTTAATATATTCAAAAATGAGTCTCTGGCTAGTCCCATGAAGGCAGAATTTGATAAGCAATTTAGTTAGAAGGAGGAAAATCCACTCTCATGGATCAAGATGATATGAAACTTTATTATTGAGGTCAATTCCATAGACAAAATTAAAATTATTGATAAAATTAGGATATCCCAACTCAACCTTCTTAAGGAATTGGTAAATGAGTTCAAAAATACCAAGAAGGATCTTCTAAAACTCCAATGAAGGCTAGAGGAGTAGAATATAGGGCCCATGAACCAAGTTTAATCCCTTTCAAACTAAAATTGGAAGTTTGGTTAAGTGATGGAAGAGGTAGTCTAAATAGGTCATAGAATTCAGGTGTTATAGGTGCATTTGGGGAAGATCAAAGAGATCAAGAAGGTCAATAAATCCACACCTAACCCCTGGGTGATCGAAGTGAAGACCACAGAAAAAAGAACCATAGATAACAGTCTTGAAAACCCAAGTAAGAGAAATAGGGTCAAGAAGAAGATGAATGAAGTTAAGACATTGGTGAAAAAGGAAGATACTCTAGATTATCATGTTCAAGATCTATGGGAGGAAATGGAAGTTGCCCTCTATTTGGAGGGGATGGTTGATCAATAAGTTTTTAATGCCTCTTGGGGATGCTAATGTTAGGCTTAATTTTTGTTGATAGTTGGTTCATGTTAGCCTTGTTATTAAAGGCTTGTGATTAGACTATTTTAATTGGTGTTTATTGATTTCATATTTTCTAATATTATACTAGATTCTGGGATCTTTGTAAAACATACATATTTACAGTTATTCAAAACAAAATTAATATATTATATATGATTATATATATTATATTTTTATTATAATAATTAAATATAAATATTAAAATTTTAATATATTTAAAATTATAAAATAACAATATATTATAAAATAATTTTTAGTATTATTAAATAACATATATTTTAATATTATATAATATATTTGTACTTATTAAAATATAATATATTATTACACTAAAGGTGATGATGTGGGCACTCCAAGGTTCTTCACACATGTCCAACACCAACAAGCCCAGAGTGATGCACACGTAAATGGGAATTCCTTTCATATTGCTAGACACATCACACATCACCAAGCTGTCTAGGAGCTTCCCTTCTCTCGTCATGTCTTCCACCATTGACTTCCACTAAAGGTCTATTATGCTTTTGTATTAACAATATTTTTAAAGTAGTTGTTTTCTAATATTTCTCATCATGCTGGTGTATTAACAATATCTTAGTTTTATACAATTATATTGTACAAGTAAATCAACATACACTTTTTTTAATTGTAATAACATTAATTCCTTTCATATTGCTAGACACATCACACATCACCAAGTTGTCTAGGAGCTTCCCTTCTCTCGTCATGTCTTCCACCATTGACTTCCACTAAAGGTCTATTATGCTTTTGTATTAACAATATTTTTAAAGTAGTTGTTTTCTAATATTTCTCATCATGCTGGTGTATTAACAATATCTTAGTTTTATACAGTTCTATTGTACAAGTAAATCAACATACACTTTTTTTAATTGTAATAACATTGTATACAAGGGTGGAAAAGAAGGTTTTCAAATTTCTCATTAAGATATATAATTTACACTATTATATTTGAAATATAGTTATGATATTAAAAAAGTTGTATATTAATAGTAATCAATTTTTAAGAAAATGTGTTGTAGTAACATTTTAATTAAAAAAAATTATAAATAATTTACATTCAAAATGATCTAACCAAAAAAACAAAAACATATGAATGATTGTCAATTTTAAACACTAGTTAATAAATAAAAAATATAAACATTAATATCAGCGAAAAATTATATCTCTAATCCAAAATTCAGATTTGGTATGTTAGTCATAAGAGTTAACTAATTTCACTAGTCCTATATTTGTAATAAATATTTATAACACATTTTTTGAAGATAATTCACGTAAAATTATCAATTGGAAATGTGTATGAAGAGCTTACAAAGTTAGAAAAAATATTAGAATGTTTCAGAAATTTTGCCAACATCTCACAATATTTTGATGTAAATGTAAAACCATGGATTTTTAAAGAAACCCACAGTGATAGTATTCCTTTTTTAAAAACTTGCAATAGCAAACACGGCTCATTTATCGGCTTTCTAACAATTCAGTGAATCCCTTGGGCAATTCAAGTATCTCTTATCCTTGAGATTGTGTGTAAATACATACTTTTGAATAGGTTAAATCTATTCAATGAAAACTAAGTTCAATACAACAATGGCAAATTTTATATCCAAAATTTAATATTCTATTTTTCTCTTAATTAATGTTATTTATTAGATGTTGTGATTTTTTTTTAAAAGTTATAAAAAATGCAAAACATTATACATACACTTAAACATCTGTAAAATTATAATTATATCCATAAAAACTATTAATTAATAATAAACTATATATAAAAATGATATAATAAAACTAAGTGCAATAAATACATCGTTTTAATAAAATTTTCTCATCTTAAATTTCTTCAAACTAATCTTTATATCATATATTTCACATAATTTTCTTTCTTACTTTTTATTTCAATTTATTTCATATCCAACACTTAAATCTCTATTTTCTAAATTTAATTAAAACATACGAATAAACAAACATGTATATATTGATAGTTTGAATAAGATTCGACCATCCACCAAATTATAGATTAATCCCAAAGTCATTAAGTCATTATTTATGGAGAATTGACAAATTTATTTTACAGAACGTGTAAGGCGGTTGTTGGTGAGACGCCCTTTCCATCAACCATTCAACACGCTTTGCAATGACCTACAAATGTACTTCAATTTCAGCGTTGGCGTAACATTTAAGCTTTGAGGACCGTGTCCAGCTGGAGGAATTTGGAACTTGCTATTTAATTACTCCAACTGTGAACTCGATTAAAGTTCAATTCCCAATAATATCCTTCTCCAAAGTACATTATATAAATATCATCCACACAATTCATTCACCCAATTTGATCATTATACGCGTAACCCATTTTATTTAAACAGTCAACATGACCTATTTTATTCAAACACGAAACGCATTTTCCACCACTCGCCTCTGTTGCCATAGGAACCGAGACACATAATTGATTAAGTCCATAGAAAGGTCAGCCATATTTCCAAATAATTGATTAAGTCCATAGAAAGGTCAGCCATATTTCCTAAATTCTGAAATAAGAGAAACATCCACGAACAATCTCTGAAATAGGAGAAACATCCACGAACAATCTCTGAAAATTGTAAACTTGTTCTATATATGTTTTGTATGTGGCTGCAATAGTAGAGGATCAAGATCAAGATGGATGCCCCTAAGCCAGACTCGCAAGCATTTCAATCATCCCTTCCTACCCCTGTATATCCGTTTCAACCCCAAACAGTCGCAATAGGTTATCCACCACCACTTCAATATCCAACTGCTCCTCCCCACCCTGAAATGCAGCAGCATTACGAGCCTCAACAGGCCCACCCCATGGAATGGAGCTCTGGACTCTGCGACTGTGGCCAAGATCCTGTCAATTGTATATATATATATCTATCTATAACTAGCCCCTGAACCTCTCATAATATTTGTGTATTTGTTAGATTCAATTAATTGTGAACGATGTTCTGTACAGGTTGCCTGACATGCTGGTGTCCCTGTATCACATTTGGCCAAATAGCGGAGATAGTCAATGAAGGGTCTCCGTGTAAGTGCATTACATAATTTTCAGCAGTTTATTTACTAGCTATGAATATGATATTTGTATTGAAGGAATGAATGGTTGTGATTAACGCAGCATGCGCTATAACCGGAGGGATTTACGGCCTGCTGCTGTTTTTTACCGGGTATGCGTGGTGTTTCTCGTGCATCTACCGAACTAAGATGAGGACCAAATTTAATTTGGCGGGGACGCCGTGCGGGGATTGTCTGCGACATTGCTGTTGCGAATCGTGCGCTCTGTGCCAGGAATATAGAGAACTCAAATATAAAGAATATGATCCGGCTCTTGGTAATATATCTGTATTTCTAAATATTATTCAATAGATTTGTATCTTCCCTGCTGGATTGCAGGTTCATGGGTTCCTGATAATTCTGGCATTAGGCAGTGGCGTATTTACCAATTCAAAAAATATGAAAAATAAAAAAATCTCGTTCAATAGAATTGTTTGTTGGTTTTGCAGTGGCGTTAATGATTTTACTGTGTTATTGCAGGTTGGAAGGGGAACTTGCAAAATCAACGGCAACAACAAGGAATGGGGATCAGCATGGCAGCGCCTATCGGTCAACCCATGATCAGATAATGACGTGCCAGCCGTCATTACTATTATGCTTATTTTTGTTTTCGTGGGCAGACCACTGCCACAATTCATAATCCATTGTAAGATTATAAAAAAGTGTTATGATTTGTTGAAAATAAAATGAGAGAAATACCTGTGGTTATATTATAATAAAAAATAAATGTCATAAAAGAGTAATTATTTTTAAAAAGATGAAGAATTCAATGCTTATTGTGTATTTTTATTGAGTGTTGGATAAGAGTTAGTCCCTATTTTTATGTTTTAAATAAAGAATTGAAATAAATGAAGATGTAAAGATGATTTACGTAGGATGTGTTTAATATATATATAGGAGGATCATTACATTTTATAATAGTCTTTTATCATTTAATTAATTTAATGATAGATGTATAGTATAAAACTTGAGCTCCCAATAATGTCCACTCACACCTATCATTAGATTAATAAAATGATAAAAGACTTTTCTCAGATTATAAAATGTAATGATTCATATATATGAGGATCATTACATTTTATAATCTGAGAATAGTCTTTTATCGTTTTATTAATCTAATGATAGGTGTGAGTGGAGATTATTGGGAGCTCAAGTTTTATATTGTTTTTATAAATTTGATGTTTAGATTTCATACCACTTTCGTACCGTTGATGAACACTCAAAAGCGTTGATCTTAAGGATGTTGGACAATGAAAATATTATGTAGGCTAAACAATAAAATTTTCAAATCATGATTGTGTTTTCTATCTTAAATAGATCATGTGGTTAAGTTTTCTAATATTAGTAATATTTATTCATAATCTATAAGTAAAATATGATAATTATCTTATAATTTTATGAATTAATTGTGTGAACTAAGAATTTGACTAAGAAGAGGAGATTAGTATTGTGTTAGTGACAAAATGAACAAAGCAAATTGACAAACAACACACTAAACTAACACATTCATGTCTAGTTACTAGGGTGAGATTAATAACAAAAAAAAATGACAAACACATCTAAAAAATAAGGAAAAACAAAAATCCTTCACCTTCCTTGGATGCTTCAAATGCTTTTGTAGTGGCTCGGTCCATTGTAAGATGATAAAAAAGTAATTATTACGTTGAAAATAAAACGAGAGAAATCCATGTAGTAGTTGCATAACAACAAAAAAGAATTTGAGCAATTATTTTTAAAAAGATGAAAAATTCAATGCCTATTGTTATATGAGTACAATTTCACTTAAAATGTCTTGAAAATATAGTGTAATGCATTAAACAAAGTTTGTTTATTTGAGTAAGGTATAAATTTTTTATTCGATTGTTAGTAACTCAAAGAGCATTTTGTTGAAGGTAGATTACTCAGATTTGTTTTATCCATGGATTAACATTGGAATGGTTTAAGGTTATGGGATACCTGTAGCTAAATTAGAACTCTAGTGTGTGAGGCTAGCTCTTTTAAATATGTGTATTTTGGATCAATTTCTAAACCTACTTGATTTTTTAGGATGAAAAGATTAAGGAAAATTATTGAAAAGTAAATCTATACTATGATGGTGATGCATCTGAGTTATGTATGATCTTCTGTAAACTTTGAAATTTGGGCATATATATGAATCAAAATGGAACAATTTATCAACAATACTTTTTTAGATCAGTCTTAAACATCAATATTTCAAATGAAGATTTGATATGAGGTCTATAAATTGAAGGTGTAGAAATGAAGGTCTTTAAAGACACTGCATACTAATATTCTTCAACACAATTTTTATTCTTTAACTCTTCAAGTGACCTGTAGAGGCCGCAATTATGGTATTAGGTGAGGAAAGGCCTTGCAAAAGGAGATAGTTATCAAACTTATCTACAAATCAACAATCAAAAGTACACTATAACCATGAATGAATCTGCAACAAACTTTCTTTATTGACTTTTGGTGCAAGTTACAATTTATGTATAGTTTCTCTATTCTAGCCTTATGGATCCTAAAAAATGGCCTAAAGGCCTAAATATATAGAAAATGAGAAGAATATCTAGCCAATGTGGTGTAGAGGAGAGAAGGAGAAGATAACTAATCATCAACTCAAAACAATCTTTAGTTACAATTTATAAACAATAGTCTTTTAGACTTCTCCTTGTCTCTAGTGTCTTGCATGCTCGTTGCATGATCTCTTTGGCATTGAAAAAAAAAGGCGGGTGACCTCTTTGTCTTATCTGAACTCCTCTTTAGCATGATACACCACATATTGATTAGACAAATGCTATTGAAGTGGGTTGACTCATGAATTGGAGCTCAAGATGAGTTATGCATGTGTTTGAAGCAGTTGAAGGCCAGTTAACTCATCACAAGGACTAGTTAAGCATGTAGATGACATCCAAGATCAGTTGTGCATGATATGGATTAGTTGAAAAGCATGAAAAATCCACCTTAGTTTTGATCAACAAATTTTTATGCCAATCCTTCTTCACTTGATTGAGTAAATAAGCTTACTAGGCTAAAATAGATCTAGTAGCCTAAATTTTTGTGCTTGGTGGCCATTAGAACTTGCATAGAACCTTTAAAACCTCAAAATATTATGAATTCAAGACATGAAAAAATGTGTTATATCATAAAAATAATCCTCCTTGTCAAGCAACACCTTTAAATTATTCAAATGGTTGACTAGGTTAGTTTTTCCTTGATTTCTTGTAGACTGATTGTTTTGGATGTGACCCCAAAGCCACTTTCAGGAAGATTTTTTATCATCTAATGATATGAGGAGAAAAAAGTGTCAATATTTGATCAACAATCATTGAAATTTATCTAAGTTGCCTTATACCTCTTCTTTTGTGTTTTTCTCTCAAAAACCTATTTTCTGTCAAGTCCTTACAACATCCATACAACCAATGGTCATGGACACAAAGATCTTAGAGTATACTTGATGATATAGGTGGTAGTTAGGAGTTTTCAATGAGTTTGGATGCATAACTCTTCAATTATCCATAAATAGGGATGATAGTAGGGTTTTGCAAGGGTTTAAGAGTGTTATGGGTTCTTAATGTTTGTTCATAATGTTGAGGTATATTGCTCACATTATCAATTGTAAATAAAATAATTATGGATATTAATTTATTAGAGTATTATTAGTATATTATTTTTGTGCCTAAAACTAATATACTGAGTTGATTTCTCTAGTTAGGTGGGTGATATCTCGTACTATTATATGAGATTTCGATGGAGATTTGAACTCTTATATTATAGGAAATAACTTTCCTATATAAGTTGTATTTATTATATGGTTTTGATGTAGTATAAATAATATAGAGTGTGAGATTATTATTATTTATTATTTATGTATTTAGCTCTCTGTGTAACTCTAGTTATACCAATATCTAGTATCAGAGCAATATTGATTTTCGTGCATATAAAATGAGTTTGTGAGTTGTAAAAGATGCAACCCTAATTTTGTTATTGATTTGAATAATGGAAATCAATGTTTGAACACAATATTTTGTAATTATTAAGAGTTTGACTTAATTTTTTCCAAAGAGTAAGGTATTCAAAGCACTTGCACCTATAGTATTGTCACAGTTTTGGCCCATGTATATGGAATGACCATATATGATTTGTGCATTTGTGTTCCACTTGTTGTACTCTTCACATTTCATTCATATTTTGTTTGAGATTCATTGGTTTGATCTGCATGCAAATTTAAAATTATTGTCTCTCTCAATTTCTTATCACCAAATGTGATGTGCTTCAGTTTCCAAGCTGAACGGTCTGTGTTTTTTATTTTATTTAAAATGGTCAAGATCTGGCTCAAAAAACCTACTCAGTCCTTTGATGAATTAGATGATGTTGTCAAAATTTCACTTTTGAAAGTGAATGTGTGTCTTATGTACATCAATCAGTTACGAAGGCATATTATATCAAAATTTACTTCTCATTTGATCAATTATTCCACCTATCTACTTGAAACGTGCTTCATTTGGATGTTGAAGTTATTCTATTTTGAATTGTGTATTCTTTCTATGTGTCACATTCATATTTTCATCAAAATAGCTCTCTTGATTGATCCCAAACCACTTTCATTGATTTACCCTCGAGTTGTTTGCTTACTTGCCTAAACAACACTTGGTGCCTCAAACCACCTAACGGTGAAACTTTTTTTCTGCAATCATAGCTTTTAGGATTAGGTGATTATTTTATTATTATTGCATCTTATTAATAGGTCTTTCAAAGATTTATCATTAAGAATTATTTTTGGGTATAGTGTTGTTATTTTCTTTACATTAGCCATTGTAATATTGTATTGATTAGGTCTCATAACTATCCAAGCCCATTGTCATTTTAAGTATTATCTTTTTAGTAGGTTTATTTAAATCTATGGTCAAGTTTTATAATTAGTAATCCATATAAAGTTATTTTATAAGTTAGTTTTTAAAATAAATGAGTCATTTGTATGTTTTGTAAGAGTCTTTGCATCCATAATTTAGTCTTTTTGTCTATCAAAATTCAAAAGATAATTTTATGTCTAAAGAGTCAAGTCATAAAAATGTCAAAAAGAGTAAAAAAATATTTTTTTAACAAATGCATTTTCGAGTGAAATCGACATCCTAAGTCAAAAATGCCAGTTATGTGTGACAGAGTCTTCTCATAAAAATGGATATGAGCTTCATCAACATTCTTACTGAGTGAGCATCTTCTTCCACTGGAGGAAGGAGGAAATGGAGGTTGGAGGTTCCATAGCCTCTTATCAGTCATGAATGATAGGGCCCAGATGTTTTGGTGACATTTTGTGAGGTATGATTTTTTTCCAGTGTGGTGTGTTTTGTGTCAAATCAACTAATGCCAAGGACATTTATTTAGTGGTAGTGGAAATTGTCTATGTTGTTTTTGTTTGGGTGGTGATAAATATTAACAAAGGCTGCATGAAATGATAATGAGGATTTATTTCCTCATGATATTTTTTTTCAAATTTGTGTGTGTTTTCCCCTACTTGTATATATATCTTCTAATATTTGAAGAAAAGGGAGATTGTAGATATAATGGAATATGGCCAACAATTGTATAGGATGGCATCTAACTATAGAAATATTTTGACTATAGAGATCTTCTGACTACCTTACTTCTTTATGATGATGATCAGCTAGTGACACATTTATTATGGTCACATAGAGTAAATGTGGGATGCATTCCTTTGAATATTAGTGTTCATGTATGGCAAGATCTAGAAAACAAGATTTAGATAGTAGTATGCAAACCTAAAAGTATGCATTGGCATATAATTCTATCCAGGCTAGTTCTTGAAGATGTATATTGTACCCATGCTCACATTAAGGGGGTGTATATATGGTTAATAATGTTCACAAGGGGTGAATGTTGAGGTATGTTTTTCACATTATTAATTTTAAATAACCTAATTATGGATATTATGTTATTAGTCTTTTTAGTATATTGTTTTTATGCCTAATAATAATAGACCAAGTTGATTTGTTTAGTTAGGTGGTTGATAGCTTGTACTATTATATGAGATTTAAATAGAGATTTGATCTTCGCTATTATAAAAATAGATTTCTTATATAAGTTGTATTTAATGCATGGTTTTGATGTAGTATAAATAATATAGAGTGTGAGATTATTATTATTTTTTATTATCTATGTATTTAGCTCTTTGTGTAACTCTAGTTATATAAATACATAAAGCATGGGCCTTGAATTATTGAGCCAATGCCATAAAATGTTATTGCATTATGCCCTCTAACTCCCCCAAAGTCCTCAACTTCCCATATAAAAGGTGTGTATCAGCATGTGAAGTCTCCTCTCAGAGTGGAAACCATGCTCTTGAAGCAATGTCTAGTGTTCTTGGACAAAGATAATAACTGATATACTTCTTATGTGGCTCAAAATTAATATACATCTCTCTTATTACCTGATGATGATTATCATGGTTATTTAGAGTTCCCTTATGAACTTAATTTAGCTCCTGCTACCCCTTTTTGATGGACTTGTCTAGTGATGTCAAGGATAAGCATAGGTGTGTACATAGTTTATTTAATATATTGAATTTATGATAATTAAAAATTATCTTTTACAATGTATAAAATCTAAAATACCTATAGAGGATGCTTTGGAGTCATGATATGGGCTTGATCAATCCATTCTTCTTCACCTTGCATGTAAATAGCTCCTTGTCTTGACCCACAGACCTATTTTCCTATAGAAGTGACCCAAAATACCTTTTTTGATGTTTGTGGAAGTGTTATGGAGGGATTATAAGATGCTATCTTTTTTATCAGCCTATTTGAATGTCTAATTACCATTTATTCCTTTGCTTTCTAGTTCAAAATTGACTTATTTTGCCTAGTCCATATAGTAAAGTTACTATACGTGCCAACTAATTGGTCACATAGGGGATCATGTAAGTTGATAATACTATAAAATTAATTTAATGGCTCAAAAGTACCATTTTGATACATATTCTGACTTCTTTTCTCCATCATGTGGTTATGAGGGTTTTGCAAGGGTTTAAGAGGTCCATAGATTCTTAATGATTTTTCATAGCATATGGAAATCTGATGGGAAACTACATGCCATGATAATTGAGTACACTAACCCCCTCATCAAACAATAAAATTAATATCTCCCATGAAAAAGGTGTATCATGTTCCTTATGTGGTGAAAATGTGCTTTAAGAGGCTACCTAGAACTATGTGTGTAGGAAGAAGCTTGAGGAGTCTATCAAAACAAGTTTTATGCATATTTTACACTCAAATAGATTTTATAATGTTGTATTTATCCTCTCCACTATCTCAATGTTCATCACATGAATAAAAAGTTCATGAAAGACTCCAAAAGAATGACTGTGTGCTTGTAGGGTTTTGGTGCCTGTCTACTTGCTTTAGCCCTCAAGGTCATGGTTTACACTAATTTTGGAGTGTGATAACAAATTAATAAGTGTATTAAGATTTAAAATAACTCTCTCATTCTCATGAAACACTTCAATGAAGTTGATACCCTCTACCACACCTCTAGACACTTCAAGAAGTCTGCCTGCTTACTTTATGATTGTCAACAGACATAAGCTTGACTATGACAAAATAATGAATAGTTCCCCTCATAAATTTAACTCCAAAATATTATAGTTAGGTATATTAACTTATTATAATGAAATTCAGTAATTTTCATGCATGAATTCTGCATATATTAGCTTGTAGGTGAATTTTCCCAACATTTAGCTTGAGCTGCATGTGTTTTCCTATATCATAAGACCTATGACTATGTATAATTTATTGTATCACTATTTTTTGGATCCAAATATTATAAAAAAACATTTTTTAAACTATTATAACCTTTTTTCAATAAGCCTTATGCCTCATTGGTCACTCTTCATATCTATGTCACCTATGTTACACCATACCTTCTCAAGAATCCTTATGGTAAATGTGTCTAAACATTGTTGTAGATGGTTTCTATGAGGTTTAGATGTGTTTGGTATAAAAATAATCATTAATGTGTTTTTTTAAAACCTTCAAGTCATTTTAAAACCCCTCTTATTCTCTTTCTAGCATATTGACTCTTCAAATAATGTTTTAGGCCTTACACACAGTCCTATTTCCATACAAGCATGTACTGTCATATTCATGGGTCAGGAGTAATTTAATATTATTTGAAAGTTTTTAATATGTCAATTTATAACTTTGATTTCATAATTCACTTCATATTTTCACTTTTTGACTTGAATGATCTTGAGTTTGCACTTTGCTAATATATGATTGTATGAGAGGAAATTGTCATTTATATGGCTATAGATGTATATTTATAGTTGAACTTGAATGTATCATCATTTATGAGTTCATGTCACCAATATTTATCCTATGAACCATTCATGATAATAATACTCCACCATGGATTATAAAACTCCATCAGATACTATTTTTCCCTCATCCTCCTTAAGATTGGATATATGGCTATGTTCTTGTGGCTGTAGGTGTACGTTATGAGGTGTATGAATGATTATTTTGTACCATTGGAGATTAAATGTATAATATAAATCATCACACCATGTTTTAATATTATACAAACATTCCATAAACCTTATGATCCCAAAGAATCATGGCAAGACCTCACTCTATCAAGACTGACTGTCAACATGCTTGAAAAGTCTTTTACCCAATTGTAGGTGGTGTTTTCATGGAAATAACCAAAAATGAGTTTGGTTATTAATTATATCATGATTTATATATAAATCCTATAATCACTTACTTGAAACATTATCTCCTTCATACCACAATCATCTTATTGAAAATAAGCTTCTCTCTTACTCTTAGCTTGATTGTGCATCAAGATAGGTTCTCGTACAGATTGTAACATGTTTCAAGGATTATTGGAGAGATTGAAAAAACTAACAAGAGGTTCAAGAGTGATTTACTTGTATAATGATATTTATAATCTCAATAACCTCCCTTGAAATTCAAACTTCCTTGAAATCTTCTTTTATAACATTATCCACCTTAGCTGTAGCTTGTTCTTGAAAATGTGACTGTAGGTGACCTTCTTGAGTGTCATAAGTCATAATATAGAATAATATCCCTTCGCTCCTTTAAACCTCATTAGATTCTCTTATTCCATGACCTATCTTCAAAGCGGTTGTGTCCTTCCTTAACAAATATACTTGATTGTGATTGTATGGACTAGGTCTAAATTTAGCCTTTAGGAAGGTCAAAAAACATGAACATGATCCTTATCCTTCCATTAATGCATCTTAATAAGAGAATAATGGAACAAAACCTTTAAATATATATCCTCCACACTCCTTTATTATTTTCACTTCCATTAGAAGCCCTTGACTATGTTTTATGGCTATAGGTTACATTCTTTACTTAGTTTAGCATGGTTTGAAGGTCCTATACAAGATTTGTATCACCATGATGCTCTAAACACTCTTAACCTTTCCTTGGTAGTGGATTCATGAAATGGATATGAGTGGAAGGGGATATGATGGGAAAGGAATATGGAAAACCATGATTGGAGGGGAAAATGAAGCATGCTCATAGTGAGAAATGACAGTGAAAGACAATGAGGATAGATGAAATAAAGATGGAGGTGAAAATGGACATGAGGAGTATGTCAAGACTACTTTAAGGGTCCAATACAAGCACGAGCATATCCTCTAACACACATATCAATTTGGACACCTTTGAAGGAGTTATTCTTAGTGAAAATGAAACCTAGGACTTTGCTAAAACCTTAACATATGCTAAGAAACCTTAAACATTACTAATCTGAGACTCTAATAGGGATGTTAAGATAATTAATTAATTCCTTGTTAATATCCTTGAAGAAAATTTGATAATATTTCTTGAGGAATATATGAACACGAAGGAGACTCCTACAAATAAGAAACCAAGAAATCTTGAAACTCCTTCTCTCTTTTAGGCCGTATAATTCTTCTTCATATGTTTGTAGACTGTAGAATTGCATTATTTTGTCTTCTTGAGCTATATATTACCCCCACGTGTGTGGATCAAAAATTATGAATGTCATGGAAAGGTGAATAATGTTTGTAAGAAGCTTCACAATCTTGAATTTTTTTGTCATGATGCCCTAATGAAGAGAAAACATAGAAAACTAACTACTTGCTCAGATGAAGGAGACATAATGAGTGACTTAAATTAAAAGGGATGGTTCATGAAGGAGAGATGACAAAATTTAGAACCACATGCCATATTTTTAATCTCTCTAAGACTACCTTATTTGGCCAAAACTTCAAACCTATATTTTCTCTCTCATGATCGTACCACTTGCGAATATGAAGGGCTCTCCCTATGTGCCAAGAAGCTAGATGAAACATGTGAACTATTTTTGGGATTGTTTTGAATCTTCTTGACTTTAAATTATTATGGAACACTTGTTATTTCCTCATCTTCCTACTACTAAACTTTACCATATGGAATGGCCATACAAGTTCATACTTTTCCATGAAATTACATTGGGAATGGATCTTTCTTTCATATTTTCCAAATTTAAAGATTAAAATCATAAATTTAAGGCATGAATAGGAATACCACAAGTCAAATATAAATTTATAGAAAATTTTAAGTCTTTTTACATGCTTTTGGGCCAAAATTGGCACGTGTGAGCTCAAAAATGACCTTTTCCAAGCTTAAAATTACATTAAATGACCTTTTAAAAGTATGAAACTTTATGACTAATGTAAATTAATATATATGAATGTGTTAAAAAAATTAATAATTTAATTGAATTTTGACACCATATTTTACATTTAAATATCAAAATATTTTATTTTAGGCAATATCAATACAGTTTTACAAAGGAAAATTGCCACTGAACATCATAATAACATATTATAACCCCTTAAAATATTTAAAATATAATTTTTATGCATTTTTATCACATTTTCAAAGTTTATATCTCATTTCATACTTTTCATATACTGAAGAATACTATAAAATTTCATAATAGGTCATCAACTGCTCTCTTTTCACCATCTTCATCAGAGCACTTTCAGATCATAGAACCACTTGAAATTTATCAAAACCTTAAAATGAAACTTAAAAATATGAAAATTATAGTTGAGACACTATGATGATCATGAAAAAATTTCAATTACAAAGGTTGGTATTTGGCCTTGATGGGGGAAATTGCCAACATTTTTGGTGACTCATAGGGTTAACTAGCATGTTGGTCAATAAAGATTAGAATCTATGTACTAAATCAAACTTTAAATATACTATGAAATTGACAAAACTTATAGACTAACAAAAAACCAAAAAAACTAGACACTGTAGACTTCCAATTCCTAACACCATTGTGTTGAAATTTTCAATCTTACTCAAAATTTGTAAAAATGCACAATTTGGGCCAAAATTATTTAAACATGCTAAATGGTTCAAGATTTTCATATAAAAGTGCAAATTTAGACTAATTTATTCCTAAATCGGGCAATGAATTGTATGTTATTATTAAATTTGATTAAATCAATTTAAGTCAAATTGATGAAAATGTATTTTGGTGCTCTAGATCACTCTTTTCTTATAATTCGGAAACAAACGACATGTGCATGAATTATTTTTTTGACAACATATTAAATAGGATAATGGTCCATACAAAAATAAAATCACCTTATAATTCCTCTGAAGTTAAATTATAACCTAGTAATATGACTTTCTGACTAGTTTGATAAATGAAGTGCAACCAATTTCAAAGAATTGCACTAAAATTGATTAATCTTAGGTAAAATAAACCAAATTATGAAATTAAGTAATAATTCCATGGAATTTATTGAATATAACTTTATTATAAAATTATTCCTATTAGTTACATCATCAAATGACATAATCAATAGAGTGGCATCCATAAGCCATAAATGCAACAAATATCAAGATTATGGCTTCTCATGACTCTTTAATGCCCCTTCCTCCCAAATCATTGTGAGGATATTTATAGATATTATTTACATAATTGAATTAATTCATGGATAGACATCTTGATCTTGAGATGGATGTTTATGGTTGATCCTGATCAATTTAGAAAATCTATAAATAGTTGGGCCAAGACCACTTTGAAACATCTTAATTTATGTAAACTTATAATGCAAGATTATCTATACTAGACATTTGAGTGTAGTTTGATAATGTTTTGTATGCATCTAAAATTGTTTGCTTCATTATTGGCAACTAATATTCCTATTATTAGACACTAGTTCTTTTTAACCTATTTTATTTTACTAATATACCCCCCTTCCTAGCCATTCATCTAATATCCCCCTTTTTAGCCATTCATATAATATCACCCTTCTATTACCCTATACTACATTTACTAACCTTATTCATCCCATTCCTTCATTAATTCTATCATAATCCATATTATTCTAATCTAAACCTTAGTTATCCATTATATGTGAATTTTAAACTCCCATAACCCCACCTAACCACCTACTAGCCTACACCCTAACCTTTCCTACATTCCTATAAATCCTAATCCCTATCTAAATCCCACCTAATCCTACATTATCCCTAAACTAACAGAGAAGCCTCTATAATTGGATAATCTCCTCAAGTCTCTAGAAGTCTCTAAACTAGATACTTCTAAGGAATTTAATATTTCTTGAATAATCTCCTCATCCAACTTTGAATATCAACTCTAAGTGTTACCCCCAAAATATATATAAGCAAGGTTCCTCCTCCATGGAAACTAACTAGAATTTCCATACCCAATCCATGTCCAAACATCCATTAAATCTACCATCCATAATATTTGATCAAGCATTCATGTCAATCTAAGTCTAAGGTAAATTCATCCTAATCCTCTTCTCTTTTCTATTTTGTTTAATGATGATGTGAAGCACTTAAGATTTAGGATTTAAGTGTAGGATTAAAATTTGCATTCATATAATGGCATTTAGATTCTAATGGATTTATCATATTACCTAGTGGTTGATATTTGATTTTGGATTTTGCATTACTAAATCCATATAAAACTTAAATTTCACCCATGTTTTGGTGACCGTGATGGGATAGGATCCCTCCCAAACACATAATTTGGCATCCTAGATATGTTTTTGCAAACCTACAAGTCTAATTGGATCAAGAAAATTTCAAAAAAAAGCAAATTTTACATATACAAGTTGCAGTCATAGTGTTGCACTGGTAGTCACAACATTGTCTAGTTCATTCATGAAATTTCCCCTATGAGTCATGAGATTGCCTTAACCACTAACTGTCTACTTGAATAAAAAGGTTTTTTTTATGTCCCTCAACAATACCATGATTCGATAGTAGTGATGTTGTAATGCTAGTTGTGATATTGCCTAACCAAGTTGTAATTTTATAAACAATTAATGGTTTGTATTGTAGGTACCTATTTTTGATAATACTATGACTCTCTTAGTCATAAATTTATTCTGCAAGTCATGATATCATCAAAAATAGTCATGATATTGTTAGGTCCAAATGTAGGTGTAGGGTTATCAACAACTTTGGTTGATTATCATTCTATTTAACCCCCCTATGTGCTTATTATGTGGGATCCTATGTGTTTTATAAAAATATTAACCATCTGTGTGCAATAACTAATAACAAAAAGGGAGTCAGAAGCAAGCTTGTTGGGCAAAATCTAGGCCACAATATTTTGACTCTCCCAATAGCGATATCATCCTGGTAATCATGAGATTGAGGCCAAAAGTTATGGTATTGTCATTTGTCACAAATCTCTTAATGATTTACATCTGTAATTTGATATGTTGTATCCTAATCTAATGGTTTGTGTTTTCATAAGAGGATTTTGGAATCAATATAATCTGTTGTTTAATATTTTAGGTGTTTCTGCTTTATACTCATACCTATCACCTAACCCTAATTTTGTGTCAATACTTATCTAGGTTTTTTCTTATGTATGCTATGTAGTGTCAATATGAAGGAAAAAGTAGGAATAATAAATTGAGGCAAAGATAAATACCTAACCTTACCCCTTCCCCATTTTTGACAAGACTATCAATCTCATCATTTTCTCAGTCATGACTTTGTCTTGTAGAGTAGCGGTATTGCTTTGATAGTCATGATTTTATCATTCAACTTAGTTTTGCCAATTATGATATTTTAAGCTAATTATATTTACTAAAATATCATCTATAAATCTTTTAGGGAAAATTTAGAATTGAAGTTAACAAAAACCACTCTCTTGCACTTATGATTTGGCCCAATTTTAATCTCATCTTAAAATTTCCTTTTATCAAAAATTTGAATGCATTAGCAGTTTTAGCCCTTCATATTTATATGAGAATAATCGTTTTAAATAATTTTTTTACCTATGTCATCAATTACTTCTGTCAAAATATTTATCTTCTAGAAATTTTATCATTTTTTACAATATCACAACTATCATTTCACTGACAGTCATGGTTTTGTGGTCCCTAGTTATGATTTTGTGATTTATGACAAAACCAAAATTATCAATTTTTTAGTCATTATCGATATTATATTTTTTAGTCACGGTATTGTCTAGCTAACCACAGTTTTACAGGTAACCATCATGGTCATCTCTCAGCTAAAATATCACAACTCGCAAGTAGTAATCTTGTGCCCCCAATTGTGACTTTGATATCTCTAGTTATGGGATTGCTATGTACACTCATGGTTTTGTAGAGAGTCATAGTTTTGGAAAAATATTAAAAACTAATAATATTTATTGTATGACCCCTCTCTTACATGCCAAATCAAATTACTAATCCATGTGCTTGAAAGATGCTGGTCAAAGACTCCATTTGACACTTTTAAAACCATTTTGAATCATTTAAATCATTTTTGTCTTTAATCATCTTGTTGTGTGTATATGTCTTTGTTGTGAAAAATCATTCTTTGTATATAATTGCTTGCATGTGTGTGTGTGTGTGTGTCAACTTGTAAATAGTCTGTGTATCATGATCTTTACACATAAGTAATTAAATTGGTTAATTAATATTATTGTGTGTTAATCCCCCTATATTATATCACGTGACATGAAATTGATCCCCACATAAGGGCTTAGTCTATAGGGGTCACTTTCATAGATTTCATCATTGTGTACTAACCAAAATCCATGTTCTGATGGAGTCTAAAAATTAAGGATAACTATCATTAGGCTAAGCAATTGACCCTATACAGGGCATCTGTGAAGGGGAAAAGTTAACTCTCTAAACTAGGCATTAGACAACACCCTCTACAAACTTGGGCCCCAATGTACAATTGCATATATTAGGGTTTCACCTAGATCCTTGTGTATACCTAGCATAGGACCTTTTGGTTGTAATAGGTGTACCATTACAAGATTTAGTATCAACTCTACAGTAGCCATCGATTCTGAATAGAGTTGGGAGGGTTTAATAGACACCGTAACAGGTCACCAGCCTATAGCCTCACCCATGAAGTCATTAGATGATGTAGGCATCAAGTTACACACCCTTGATTTTAATAATCATAGGTTTGTATCTTTATTTATTTAGTGTGTGTTGTGTTAGACCCGTGATGTTTGTGAGTCGAGTTAGCCTTTGCCCAAACCTATATACACCTATTTAGGTCTTTACACAACTCATTTTATACATCTCATCATCCTTTTGTACATATCATCTTATATATTATTGCATCATCATCTTACCATTTTGTATATCCTTGTCATCCTTTCCTTGTACATTCTCTCATCTTCTAGCTTAGCCTCATCATTCTCACATATCTTAGTCAAACCTTGCCATCCACATCTTATCCTAAGTCCATTACATCCATGAATCTTAATCATCATGTTGTCTCATTATCCAATCACCTACATTTCATCTTGTATATCCTTATCCCATTATATTTTTGTATATATAACTTTGGACCCATATTTTATATCCTTATCACATCATCCTTTTGTATATATCCTTGTCATCTTACTATCTTATAAATCCTTGTCTCATTATCCCATAATATAGACTAATCCTTTGCACATCCTTTTATCCAAATCATCTTTCTAGAAACACTCACACCCCCTATCACCAACATCTCATATTTCACATATTGTCCTTTTGTATATTTTTGTCTTAATCACCTCCTATTCTAACCATACCTACCAATCCTTGGTTATCATCAAATCACTCACATATATCTTAGTCTTACCCTCTTGTACATATTTACTTCTCTTGTACATCCTTCTAGTCATATTGTATCCTAGTCCCACTTACCATTCATCATCCCCCTACCATCCCCTAATCACATCTTGTCTCATCATACATATCCTATCCTAGGTCCACTCTATCCCTCATCATTTGTCTTGAGCTTGTCTTCATCACCCATCTAGTCTAACCACATCCTATCTTATCCTAATTGGCTCTTTAAGTAATATATGGGTCTAGACCATCACCATCCCATTTACATCATCCCTTATCACCATCTATCATCATTGTCTTATCCTAATCACCTTAATCACATAATCTTTTACCATTCTACCTTGAGAAAAATAGCCCAAGGTTAGAGCTAGCCCTATTTCCCTATCTACACAATCTTATCATCCTAATCCACTTGATCAAATATCATACCTAGTCAATATCTTGTTAGCATTTTGTCACCTTGTCAGTCTCAATCTATAAACCCCATCAATCTAATCTAATCTAATCTAATCTAATCTAATCTAATCTAATCTAATCCAATCATCTTGACTTATTCATTACTAGCACCCATCATATCATCCTCTTGCTAGTTTTGAATTTAAGCACCCATCACATCCCTAATCCTTTTGTTAGCTTGACAATTAGAAATTGCTGATAGGTTGTTCACACCTATTGAAATATTAGTATGAATTCTAATCCTAATATTTAATCCATTCATCCATCATCATCTATCATAATATCTCAGCCCTTCCAACCCATTTTGTTCAGGGAACCATTCCTAATCCTTAGCCCACCTTTTATCATTCATCTTTTATCATCGATCACCATGGAAATAGACCCCACCTTTATTGACCAATACATACACATAAATAAGGATGAGATCCTTTTGTGAATCATTATGATGGGTGTACCACTTTTTGAATGTGTTGATCCCATTAAACTCATTGCACCTCTCATCTAGGTCTCTTCATGTGAGTCCCATACCAATCTTCCATCTACTAGTCATAAAACACTGTCTACCCATTCCCATACTAACAAAGGGAATGCAATCTTGACCACCTAAACTCCCTCCACCCCATTGAATCAACATTAATGTAATCTAAAGTTAAATGCTTCCACATATAAGTCATAAGTGAAGTGGGTCATTATACCTACCTTCCTATGTCCTTGTAATCCATTTTCAAACAACTAGTCACTTTCAAAATGATGGTTTATCCACCTATCTGACATCTTGATCCCACTAAGCCTAAGCCCTCTTGGTATAAATATAATCAATACTACATATATCACTAAACCTAGGGCCATACAATTAATTGATGTTAACCTTTTCAAGACTATGTCCAAGACCTCATCAACTGTGGTGACATCATAATTGAGGATGAACCAGATGAATCTACATCCTTGGGTGAACACAAGGATAAATTCCAAAATTCAATTCTCGATCATGATCAAGCCTTCCTCATCCAAGCAAAGGTCAAGACACCATTCTTGTTTCTGATAAATCCTCCAACAAGATCGAGTCTATTCCCCATGAGCCTTATCATTCATATTTCATGAGTCCCTCCATAGGCCTATCATTGTCAAACCCATCATTCATCCATCATCTCCCTCTCACCCATCACCTCAAATACCCATTTTTGAGAGGTCAATCATGAACAATAAACCTTATACTAGCATCATTACATCTTATACATCAGAGTCAGCATCAGAAGTATTATCTTCATCAGGATCATGTACAACACCAAAATATGAATCATATTCCTTATTATAAACATCATCCCCCATCAACATTACAATAAATAATGATAATGCCTATCCTTTAAAGGATGCATATAATCTAGATTTTTTCAATCTATCACCAGGCATACCTTTGGATCCTAATCAGGATGATGTAGTCATAATAGAATTCTTGCAAGATTTATCTATTGAAGATTATCATAATGAATTTGATCCTCTTTTGAATATGTCTAATATAAATAATTCTTGTCATCCTTTTTCTCATCTTAAAGCGATTTTATCTGATGTCAAAGTTGTCTCCTAGGAACCTCTATGAAGACTATGTTTTCCCACTTATTGACCTCATAACACCATCTCCATTGCCTTCATCCATCATAGATCATTTCCTTCCCATAAATGATCACTTAATCACCTCCATCCATACAGATGAACATAAACATATATCATTGGATCTTTCTTCAGGTAATATAGTTTATGCCAAAAATACAAAGGTCCAAGACCACATTTCACAAGTCATAAATCATGATCAAATCATCTTTTATCCCATAATTCAAAATCTAGAGAGTCAAATCATCAGCCTAATCCAAAAGTGTCTTCTCCTAGTGAATCCCAAAATCAAGAATGAGGGGCATATCAAAGTCAAAATAATGTTTCAAGTCAAAAATAAATATCCCCTGGTGAAGCCCAAAATTAGGCACCAAGGGGTAGTTAAAATTTAAATAATGTCAAAATCATGGCCGATCATCCATCAAGTGATCAGATCAAAGGTACATCATTAATTCAAATTGTCTTGGATCTCTTATAGTCTTTTTTCCATTGGCACAAATCAAATGAAGCATGTCCCACATCTCCAATGATGTATGTGACTGCTAGTCCTAATCCTCCATCACCCATCACCCCATACTATCACAATACTATCATTTATTTTAGTCTTAATACTCCATCACCCATCATACCATCCTATCTTGATTCTATCATCCATCAAAATTGAGATATAATCGAATCCATACCTCACATCACCTCTCCAAGAAACATCATCTCTCTTAAGGGTAGTGAAGACACTTGGTCTAGATATATGGAGGGTTGTCCATCAAGCATTAACAAAGGTCACATGGAGTCTAATACATCCAACAAAAACAACATGGTTCTACTATCACACATCCCTAAAACAAGTGTTGGCTAGAGATCACCACAATGCCTGAATTATTGCATCTCATCTCCATTTCCAATAAATTGAGATGCCATCCTAATAATATTAAAAAAAATCAACTATCCAATGGTGGAAATCAAACTTCTGGTGCCTCGGGAAAGTACCATGATGAAAAATGGTTTCTGGCATCATGGTAGAATAATCAATTGTCTACATTATTCATCAACACTTGGGGGAAAATTGATCCATTTCATATCCTCATCTATCCTTCCCACTTGTCACATCTCTTAGACGCCTTGTCTATATCACCCATCATCTAATCCATTGATCCATTATTCCTATCCATCATCCACCATCATATCATGCATCTTATCTCTTCTTTATTCCTATCTTGACCTTTGTAATGAAGTGAAAGGTGTCTTGATAACTACCCCAAACTCCTCTTGGTATATCCTCTAATGGATGCTCAAGAAAATAACCATCTAGTTCCTTCACAATGTGGTCATTGGATATCCCTATTCCATTCCTCCTTGGTCCCCATCACCCTCATCCTTTTGTCATCTCATCTATCATCCCATCCATCCCTATCCTAGTTGTTATCATTGGTATTCCATTTTCTATTAACCTCATTTGTATAGTCTACATATATATATATATATATATATATATATATATATATATATATATATATATATATATATATATATATATATATATATATATATCCTAAAAAGCCCTAAAATTTTGAAAATGTCAAAAACCCTAAAAATCATAAAATATGCAAAAAGCCAAAAATAGTCCATGATGTCTTGTCTTATACCCATCATGTATCATCTAACCTCCTATCCTCATCATTATATCCTCTATCTCCCATATCCTATCCATTGTCCATCCATTGTCATTGAGCATTGCCTTTAGTCTTGAAATCTAAATTTGAGTGGTCACACATCTTTCCATCCCTTCAATCTCATCCTTCTGGCCTAGGTATAAATGGCATACATAACCTTGTCAAATAATTTAATTTCGCACCCATCACTTTTTATCATTTGCATTTTCATATCTATCACCCATCAACTTAATTCTATGATAGTATGAAAGGTAATTGATCCCATCACCTTCCTTAGCATTGCCTCTTCATACCTAAAACCCATCTAATCACTATTTTGCTAGCATGAAAGTTATTTGATCCCATCAATACTCCTCTTTCTAGATTAGAATCTTTTAAGGCCTTGTTTGTTGGTAATCTTTGGTCATCACTTTTATAAATAACCCTCATTGGCCACTTTCTAATTCAATTTCAAGACTAAATCAATATTCAAAGACCCCATTCCATCATCCATCCTTCTATCCATAACAAGGGGAAGCATATTAGCCTAATCCTCATCATGATCACCCTATCCAAATCCAAGTCTATCTTACATCCATAATAACATCATGATCATCCTAGACCAAACCATTACCCAATCCCTCATCCCATCATTAGACAAGACATTGTGACACTGCATGTAGATACTTGTGTGGGTGTTACTTGTTTGTTCTATTTGTATTAATTACATGTATTTTATATATCTTGTTTGTATTTTTTTTTGTTTACATTGTGTCTCTTTTTGTCTATTGGGTGATGAATGAGGATGCTATGAGGACACCAAAAGTTCCCTCGAGGATGTTGAGTTCTCTATTTACCCATGCACTTTGGTACAATGTCTTCTTGGTGATGATTGTATCATGGGGCATCTTGTTAAGTGCTATATTTTTGGATTAATTAGTTGATGATGAGCCTTATGATATTTGTGATGGATGGATCTCATCATCCTTCTCCCCATCATAACCCATTAGACTAACATCAAATATTTTGTCCTCATTTCATCATATAAGTCATATCCTTCAATCAGTAATAAGCCTAATCATCCTGATCATCATCAATTTCTAATCACTAATCATCATCATCATCATCATCATCATCATCATCATCATCTCCTAGTCACAACTACATTATCCTGATGTCAGTTTAGACTATCTAGGTAGCACTTGGCCACTTTTCAGTGCCCAAGGATAGCTTGACCACTATTTCTACTCTTGCTCCCTTGGATGTTTCTTTGTTAAGAGAATCATTACTACTCATTAGTCACTTGATCATATCAATTATTCTCTATCATCATTATTGATTGATTTAGCTTTGAGCTACACCCATAATTAATCTTATCAAACCATCATCTTATTTTGCCATATAGCTCTCCCTTTCATGCATCCTTGCTTGGGATGTCTAAAACATGTGTCCCTTTTATCTATCATCATAATGTCACGATTGATTACTTTTGGGATGTGATAACAACTGTGACACCCATCATCTCTACTCCTTGTGTATGCATCCTTGATAGAGGCATCATTAATTTATAGCTCATTGCTCAAGATGACCTCATATTCTTCATCACCTCTTTTACATCTGGCATCCCATCCCCTCATCTTTCCATCACATCCCACCCATAATTTCTTATTTTGAGTGGCCATTTGTCTCATTATTTCCTCTATGTCCCCTTGAGGGGGCATCATATCCCCTAAAATCATCTACTATAATTCATCCATGACATGGTTTTTCTTTGAAAGACCATTATTCTTTCCATTACTTCACTCAACTCGCAATGCCCTTTCAAAGAGGGAAAAAATATATGCATATAAAATCACTCATTTCATTATTATCAACTAATATTCCTATTAGTCAACACTAATTCTGCTTAACCTATTTTATTCCACTAATATATCCCCTTCCTAGTCATTCATCTAATATCCCCCTTCTATTATCCTACAATCACTAACCTTATTCATCCCATTCCTTCATTAATTTTAGCCTAATACCTATTATCCTAATCTAATCCTTAGTTATCCATTATATGGGAATTTTAAATTCCCATAACCCCACCTAACCACCTATTAACCTACACCCTAGCCTTTCCTACATTCATATGAATCCTAATCCTTATCTAACTCCCACCTAATCCTCCATTATCCCTAAACTAATGGAAATGTCTCTAGAATTGTTGAAGATCCTCCAAGTCTCTAAAAGTGTCTAAACTAAATACTTCTAAGGAATTTAATATTCCTTAAATAATCCATAGCCATTAGATCTCCTCATCCAACTTTGAATATAAACCCTTGATCTTCCATCCCAAATCTATATAAACAAGGTTCCTCCTCCATGGAAACTAATTATAATTTTCATACCCAATCCATGTCCAAGCATCCATTAAATCCACCATCCATCATCTTTGATCAAGCATCCATGTCAATATAAGTCTAAGGTAAAGTCATCCCAGTCCTCTTGTATTTTATATTATATTTAATCATGATGTGAAGTACTTAGGATTTAGGATTTATTGTTGCATTCATCTAATGGCATTTAGATTCTAATGGATTTATCATCTTACCTAGTGGTTGATATTTGAGTTTATAGTTTACATTGTTAAATCCCTATAGAACTCAAATTTCACCCATAGCTTTATATGTAATAGAATAGCTTCATTGATAGTCATAACATTGATAATGAGCCTAGTTTAGTTGGTGTTCTTGAGATGGTGGAGGAGGTTGGCCTTGTATAATTGTTGAAGACTTGAGCACCAAATCAAGGGAAAAAACACATTTTGAACTACATTTGTGTGATGGGAAGCTATTGGGGAAGTAACTTGTGTTTGTTTTCTTTCATTTTCTCTTAGTTATGATTTACAACACCCCATTGAATAGGTTGGCATAGACTGTTATGTTATTTATACATTTTTCTCGGATTTCATGACTAATACTTGATCTAATCATCTTTATAATCCATCTCTACATCTTGGCATGCCCAGTGGGACCATGCATCCCTCTCAAGAAAGGAATACACTTTGGTAATCTTAGATTTCCTTAAAAGTAATTAAAATTCATTTAACATCATTTTTTAGCTTTGTTTCCCATGTTTTTGATGTTTTTTTGTTGATACACAAGTCACACAATGACCGATGTCAGTTCTGTGTAACCGACATTAGTCAAATCTAATTGTCATCAGTTAGGTTGCAAGGAAAACACATTTAAAAATTGTGTTTTTAGAGTTTTTCTAAAATTTCTAGTTTTTTATTTGAGTTTTTAAGTCTCTGGTCTAAACATTTATTCCTGATCTACAAGTTTTTTCTAGAGATTCTAATCTAACATTGGGATAAAAAATATTTTTGTCAAAATCATTTTTTCCTAGGGGTTCATAAGTGATCATTATCGATCATTTTTTACCACCATTAGTTATGTTTATGACTGGTGTTAGTCTTGTTACAACCATCAATCACTGTTGACTAACATCAGTCTTTGTGTGTAAAAAAATTGAGAACCTAGGAGCAAGAATTAAAAACTTGCTTGTTTCATTAGTGATTGTGCTTCAAATCTAAAGGAAACTTTATAACTTTTTCAACAAGACCCACATGGAAAAGTGATCAATTTGAGTATAATTAAGTCTTGAACCTTCCCTTCAGTATTTAAAATAAACTTAGATGGTTTATTTGATTATTTTGTGATTTTTTTTCAAAGTTTTTACTAACTAACGCCAAGGGGCTAATGACTTCACTAAACATTTCAATTTGGTGCTTAAAACTTACACTTACTTAAATTGAAATATTTTCAAAAGTGTGTTATTTTATGCAAATCATTTATTTCTTGTTAGTTTATTTGAGAAGAACAAAGAGTGCATGCATGTTCTCCCCCTATCCCCTATAAAGAACTTAGGTGACCAAAAGTACCTTTTTATTGCAATTATGCCTTTGTCTAAGGCATGAAAAGGAAGTTATTTAGGCTCTCCCCAAAACCCATATGGTTTGGGTGATCTAAAAATAAACTCTAAAGTAGTTTCACTTGGATCTTTTATTTTAGACAATTTGGCTTGTGGAGGGGAGTTCATAGCCTCTTCATGAGTTCTTTAGGGAACCTTTAACCTTAGGATTCATCTCTCGACATTGTTTCAACCCTACTTCATGGCAAGGTATATAAATTAGGTTAAACATACTATGAGAGATAAAGAGGTTGAGTGGCTAACCTCTCCTTTTGTAAAAAAAAACCCAAGTCAAGTCTCATTAACTAAGGGATTCCACTAAGTAGTACATAGATGGAATCACTATGGAAAGGAATAGACCTTTGCATAGTATGTTAATCGGTATGAACTAAATTGATGTGTTTCATCTCTAGTATTATCCATTCTTTAAACCATCTAGATGGTCATAAATTTAAGTTTTACCCAACCCCACTAGCCATAGAGTATTGTTGATATAGGGTGAGTAACCCAAAGGTCCATGTCACTGTATAATATCTTGGGAGAAGGGGGGTGTAAAATACTGTACCAAATCATGCACTTTTATTTTTGAATTAATAATTAAAATCCTTCTAAGAGAATATATATAGATGGATTTCAATAATACAATGAAACCTTGTTAGTTTAGGGCTTAGGATGATTTACTTAATTGTATCTGGTCTTTTTAGTCTTTACTTACTTGGTCTTGATTTGAGTCTAAAACTTAGTTGTAAATAACATGTCATAACCAAACACATTTTTTGTCCATCATTTCCTGAACAAGGAGGCATTGCAATGTTCAAATACAAATCATGTTTGCCTTGTTCAAATTCCTCATCTTAAATATTTGTGTTTGTATTGTCTGAAAAATGCAGTTATACTACCCATTTGAGTCTAAAACATTTTCCAAAAATCTTTAAGTCCTTCATTGATAATTCAAACTTAGACTTGCACCTTTCTAATTTCTAAGTCAACATGTTCATTGGTTTTACCATTTGTACTTGATTTGAGTTAATTTGGGTTCAATTTCCCATTTGGATTAAAGGTCGTTTATAAACTCATCATCATTTGATCATTGAGAACATAGGTCATCTAGTGTATCACTCACACTCTAAGTTCTAGAACACATTTTATTATACCTCATATTACCATGTGGTGGCATTGTGTTGCCATTTCATTCTAGTTATATACTTAAGAATTATTGCATGACTTCACATCTTGGGTTCCTTGGATTTCATTGTCACCTTCATAATTCGAAGGGCTTTATTGTAGTTTTATGGTAGTAACTCATTGACGTTAAACTAAATTTTATTGTATTGACGTATCTCTCAACCTATGTTTGGTGTACTAGTTTACACTTAGGTCTTTAAGTTATCATACCATCTTCTAATTCATATGATTTCAACCCTATCCAGGGTTGAGTAATTTCATTAACACATTCTTCTAATTTTGTGGTACCATGCCACCTCCTTTTATTATAGTCTCTTTTGTGCCTTGTCATTTATTTAGAGAAGATCAAAACCCATAGCTTGTTTAAATGTTTTTAATTTTTTTTTGAAATCCTAGAAAACATAGAGAACAATCATATAGACATGACTCAAGGGTATACTCGTAGTGGGGTATCTTATGGCCCTAGTTTTGAGGTAGATATTTTTTATGGTGGGCATGACCACTCCATCTTGTTCGAGTATATCACCCTCTTTGATCCTATTTATTGAATACCAATCTAATCCATGCCAATTTCTATATGTTATCCTCATCTTTCCCCTTCGATTTACATGCCACTCTTAAAGGTTACTATTTTAGGATATCCTCCTTCAATTTGTATGTTGTCCTTGAAGGTTACCATTGTAGGTTATCCCCATTTAGCTTGTATGAGAACTCAAGCTCCATAAAGCTAAAAGGTTACATTTTTAGGTTATCCTGATTTAGTTTGTATGAGCGATCAAGCTCCACAATGTGTGAAGGTTACCACTTTAGGCTATTCTCCCTCAACTTGTGTGAGCACTCAAGCTCCTTAGCCTGAGAAGGTTATCATTTAAGGACCTCCACCTATTTTACGTGAGCAACAAAACCACATAATATCCAGTCATTACCATTCTAGTCCATCACCTATATTTATCAAATGTATTATTGAAGAACCTCCATTTGATGAACCATTCTTTGTTGATCCCTTTTTCGATAGTCTAATTTTTGGAGAACCCTTTATTGAATGAAAAACATTGTTCACCCTAAGCTAATTGTTCTCTAATTTATAAATACCATGCTGATTTTTGAGTAACAACAAGAACCATTACCTTTTCAAGAGCCATCTTATGAGGACCAAAATGTGTTCAAAGTTGATATTTTGCAAAAAAATGTTAACCAAATCCACAATGTTATTATTGAAACACCCATTTGTGATAAGTCAACCTATGATGAGTTACTTATTCATATTTTATGTATTTTTAAAGAGCCTCATCTCCTTGAAAAGTCAGTCTTTGTAGAGTTGTCTCTTAACCTTTTTCCACTTGTAGAGGAGTATCCTTTTGATAGACAAGATTTTGTTGAGTCCTCCCTCGAGCAGTTCCCTCCCTTTGAAGAGATTCACTTAGACAAGCCAACCTATGATGACCCTTCCTAGATGAATCAATTTTTATAGATCCCATTATGACATCATAGGCTATTATTTTTTCAACATTAAGCATTGAACAAAACATCATTATAAAAACAACCACATCAGATGAAGAATCTACACTAGAGTCAGGATCCCTTTTTGAACTAGCATAAGATTTAGCATTAGAAATAGAATCACTATCAGCCTCAGCATCATATTTAGGGTTCCTTAACTTGGACTTATCTTTAGAATCAAACTACAATCATGGTTATTATAATAATGGTTACACTTTCCTTGAGGATCAATTTGAATAGATTTGTGATCCTTCTAATATTTTTAAGGTTGATTACTTTAGCATCAACACAGGTTATCCTAGTATATTTTAGGAGGATTATGTTGCCTTTCATCATTCAATTACCACCACCCAACATAGCCATTATATTGACATTCCACCTCCCACTAGCATCAATTGAGACTGACATAATCAAACTTTATTGAACTAAATCCATGGTGACATAATAGGGGTAGAAAATTAGGGGGGAAAGACTGCATTCATTCAAAATAATAAAAATTTCCTAATGAAACCATTTTGAAGGTGCTAGGAGAGAATCGAAGTTAAAACTCAACATATTTTAGTGAATCCTTTTCAAATGTGGTAGAAGAAAATCAAAGTAAAATGTTAACATCCCTTAGGGAAACCTTTTCATTCATTAGTGAAAACCTCTTCAAGGTGATAATAGTTGAACACAAAAGTTCTTCACTACTTAATGAAGATATTAATCAATAAAAAATTAATATGTCTTCTAATCTATAATATAATTAGATAGTTGCTAATTTTAAGTTCAAACAACAAAAAAACTATGGTGGTCCTATTGAGAGCATCTTTAGAGGTCTTTGGCCCCACCACAACCAAAATTATGTCAAATCTAGAATCAATAATATTGTGTGTGCCTAAAAATATAGATATTCATTTATTTTCCAACCATTATACACTCCATTATCATCCACCTATACATTACCCACTTATACCATTTATCTTGTGCCTAACATTACCATCCTTGGCTACACTTACCTCTGTAGAGGCTACGAAGATATCTTATATCGATGTTTGAAGGGAACTGAATCAACAACCAATGAGTATCATAATAACATTATTAAAGTCCAAATATGTATCATGTTCTTAAAAGAACAACTATTCTGAAAAGGTGTTGGATAACAATGTTATGATTGATTATTATATTTGTCTCATATGTTGACTAAGACATACATCTCCATGCCAATAAGAGGAAAAATACCATTTTTAATTTTCTATTTTAGCCTACCATTTTCCTTACCTCATCTCTTATGCGAAACCCTATAGACCATTACATTTTAGGTATTTTATATCATTGTGTATAATTTGTATCACTTGTTTTGAACTACATTGACCTGTGGTCCTTTGGAACTATGTAAGTACTACTCAATTTTTATTGGTACCAACCTGGTCACCCCTTAGCCACCCTCTTACAATTTTACAAAAAAATTTAAGCTAAGCCATGCTCTCTCCATTTTACGAGTAATCTAAGCCATGATGTCACCATTTTGTGAGCAAACTAAGCCAATTATCACATGGGGGTAATGTTTTTGCCATTATATCTAGGTGTCATCTTATCATTTTATTTATTCCACATATTATACCATTTTATAATACCATGTGTTTAGCCAAGGCTTATTTTTATTGACTAAGGCTTATTTTTAGCCATCCTACTTACCCCTTTTTGATCTTGGTTCTTTTGGATCATCTTGCACTTTTTGTGGGGGATTCTAATCCAGTTTAAATGGTTTTAGAATTTCATGTTGAATGAAAGTTTATGGAAATAGTATGACATTTGATCTAACAAGTTATCTTTCATCTATCATCTTATCTTGTATTGCTGATTATAACCACCTATGGGCAAATCAATATTATATTTGGTACCCCTAATTATAATGACCTTTGGGAAAATCATAATTATGATGTTGTTTCTTAATTATAACCACCTATGGGAAAATTAGGTATAATGCCTTTTTATCATGCATTACTGCATCACTTGGTCATTACTATTAACATTTGCCTTACTGTTTGCTTTTACGTGAACTTGGTGTGGCTTGGTCAATTTTTCATTACATTTTGTGTTGGTGGAATGACTGTGACTTGAGTTCCTAATGGGACTACATAGGTTGTTCTCAATTCATGTTCAGGTTACATCAGTCCCCCATTTTCATATGCTCTCACCATCTTGTGAGAATTTTAAATTTGTGCACTCTCACCATTTCACAATCACTCTTTGAAGTACCCTCACCATTTTGTGATTTGTACCATTCTACATCTCTTAATCCTCAATCGAGTTGAGATACTTATAAAATTCCAAAAACATTAGTTAAATAATTTGTTTTTTATTTATGTTGTTTTATGTGTTGTTTGGTCTTTTGAGTTCTTATTTGGTCTTGTTCTTTTCTTTTATTTTTCCAAGTACATCTTGATGGTCTACATGGATCTTGATTTTTCATATCTTAGTTTCATGTTATTATTTTATTCTTTTTTTGGTTTTATACATTCTTGTTCCTACTTAAGTCATGATTATTCATATGTTAATTTTGAGTTGGGTTCATTTATGTTTTGATTTTATTTAAATATAAATAGATGTAACTCTGGTCTAGGTCATTTTTACCATTATCCTTAATTATAGACATTCACATTTAAACTGGCTCAGTAAACTTAAAATACAATATCATTATAGGTTACTCATATTTATGATGCATAATTTCATTTTGCTATATCAAACCCTTTGTACTTTGGTTCCAAGTCTCAATGCCAATATCGATATGATGATCTACTCTCAAGAACACCAATAAAATTAGGTACTAATGGCCTATCATGCACCTATCTCTATAAAATATGTGCATCTCTTAGCATACATCATGACTCTAATCAAACACTAGTCAATTTCCTTCATTTTCTCATTCCATTCTCTCCCACTTCTAGGTGAACTACATTGGCTTAAGGTCCATTTGGACTATGTAGGTAGTTCTTGGATATATTATGTATCTCAGGTCATCTCAACCACCCTCATTCTTATTTTCATCTCTTTCATCACTTTGTACAACCTCGTATACCTAGTTTTTATGACTAATCCAATCTTTCAACCATCACATCTACATTTTTACCCGCTTATCGTTAATCTATGTATTAGGTTATATCATTGAGCTATTGCTTTCCAATTCACCCTATAGGGGCACAACATTTGAAGTAGTCACAAATCTAAATCAGCCCTACAAGGGCAAACCATTATTTATCAATGATCAAAATCAATCCTACTAGGGCAAATTTGCTTTATCAATTAGTCATATTCACTCTAATGGTGAACATTATTATTTCCTCTCTTTGAAGACATGTTCTCCTTTTTATTTTAATTATAATCTCTATGGACTTTTGCCCTCATTCTGGAAATGTTTTAGTGTGCAACTTATCTCGATATTGATCATTCTATAGGCACATAACTTGCACCCTACCTTTGAGTGTGTTCAAAGTGTGTTTCTTATAAATTTGGATTGTATCCTTCCCATTCCCCCTATCCTTGGGGCCCATTATACTGTAATTATATTTTGATCACTGATGGAATCAACATGTACAAGCATTAGCTTGTCTAGATCTAATCTATTCCATGGGTTAATCTCACTTTCTCTCATTTTGAGAGTCCATATTCCTCTTTCATCCTTGTATGTCCTCTCAAGGGGGCATCATGGGTCATTTCCTTCCAATTTATTATTGAATTTTTTTTTCTTTGAAAATACATTATTTTGCCTGAATGTCTCACTATGTCTTATCAAATAGGGGTAAAATGTAGACATCCATTTCCTAACACCATTATGTTATAATTGTTAGTCTTACTCAAAATTCTTGAAAATGTACAATTTGGGCCAAAATCACTTAAATACTCTAAATAGTTTGAGCTTGTCGTATAAAAGTGCCAATTTAAGATAATATATCCCTAAATTAGGCAATGTATTTTATGCGATTATTAACTTTGATCAAATCATTTCAATTCAAAATGATGAAAACATATTTTGGTGCTCTGGATCACTATTTTTTTCTAATTTAGAAGCATATGACATTTGCATGTGTTATTTTGTGTCGATAACGTCTTAAATATGATAACAATATGTATACAAATAAAATCACCTTATAATTCCTCTCTAGTCAAATTAAGACCTAGTAATATGACTTTTCGAATAGTTTGATTAATGAAGTGCAACCATTTTCAAAGAATCACCCTAAAATTGATTAATCTTACTTAGTCAAAATAAACCAAATTATGAGCTTAAGTAAGAATTCCACGGAAGTTATTGAATATTTATTTATTAAAATTATTTCCTATTAAATACATCATCAAATGACATAATCAATGGGGTAGCATCCACAAGCCATAAATGTAACAAATATCAAGATTATGGCTTCCCATGCCTCTTTAATGCCCCTTCCTACCAAATCATTATGAGAATATTTATAGATATTATTTACATAAATGGATTAATTCATGGCCACACATCTTGATCTTGAGATGGATGATCATGATTGATCCTAATAAATTTGGAAAATCTATAAATAGGAGCACTGAAACCACTTTGAAAAAGCTTAATTTGTGTAAACTTATAATGTAGGATTATCTCTACAAGCCATTTGAGTGTAGTTTAATAATGCTTTATTTGAAATAGGATAGATTCATTGATAGACATTATTTTCATATCATAAGCCTGGTTTAGTTGGTGTTCTTGAGATGGTGGAGGAGCTTGGCCTTGCACCATTATTGAAGACTTGAGCACCAAATCAGGGGTGAAAACACATTTTGAGATACATTTGTTGATGAGAAGCTCTTGGGAAGGTAACTTGTATTTGCTTTTTTTCATTTGCTCTTGGTTATAATTTTCAACATCTCATTGAATAGGTTACCCTAGATTGTTATGTTATTTGTATAGTTTTCTTGGATTTTATGACTAATGCTTGATCTAACCATATTTGTAATCCATCTCTATAAACACAAACTAGAAATAAAAACTAACTATTGAAGCAAAATAACAACTAAAAAATAATGTGCAACATAAGCACTTAGAGGAATGAAACTAAAAATATGTACAAAAGGATGACTCTCCTAATATAAATACTTGAGTAACCTCCCATTGATAAGGATAGGGAGTTTCTCACCACTCAATTTGGATAATTAGAAAGCATTAAATTATTTGAAATCAGTAATAACATATGCACCACTCCAAAGGCTATCAAATTTGGCATGTTTAATTGGTTTAACTGTTCTTCATGTCACTTGAGTATAATGTCACCTTGATGAAAAGTATTGGATGAATCTCTTTTTTCAAAGTATTTCTTGAATTACTACTGATTGGACCACATGGTATGCATAACATTGTCTCTTTTTTCCTCCAACTCTCTCAATTCATTCATTCTTACCTCAATTTCATCATTTTCTATAAGATTCAACTGATGTGAAAGATCTACTGAGGTGGGAAACCTTACTTCTCTACCATAAACCATAAGATAAGAAGAGTTAAAAAGGCCTTATTTGGAGTGATTATTTCTACCCATATGTAGTCTTCAACTTGGTATGCCAATCTAATTGTCTTCCATTGTTCTTTTGATGACCCTAATCAAATTCTTGTTAGTGGACTCTGCTAGTCGATTACCTTATGAATATTAATTTGATGAATATTTAAGAAAATTACCATGATAAATATCCCATTCACATACCTTTGAACTATTTAATGTGAAATCATTATCTAATATGATGGTTGAAGGAACTCCAAAATGAGTCACTAGGCTATCATAGAATTTCAAAACTGCATTCTCATTTGCCTCTTTGAGTTGAACTTCATCCACCCACTTGGTAAAGTAATTTTTGGCTATCAAAACCCATTTATAACCAACACTTGATGGAGGATGAATCATGCCAATGAATTCCAAACCCCATTGTATGAAGGGTTGATCATCCTGAATAGGCTTCAAAGGCATGTCAACTAGTCTTTGTTTTCTTATAAATATTGCACACTTGGAACATTTTATAACCCATGTATGTGAATATTTGAACAAATTAGGCCAAACATAACCATTTCCTATTATATTTTTTGTTGTAGTCTTGGCTGAAAAGTGGCCTCCTGAAGGATTATCATGAAATTGCTCTAACAACTTGTCTATTTGACTAGTTTCAACACATCCTAAAAACATACCTCCAATGTCCTTATTGAATATAAATCCATCAATCAGGATGTAAGGTATATATTTCAGCCTGAAGTGCTTCATATTTGATGCATTTAATCACATAAGACACTCTTATTTGGAGGAATCTAGCTATGTCTGGTGTCTAGTTGGAAGGAGAGATAGTTACAGTTGCATGTTGAGTGTCTTAAACTATTAACATCACTTCTTTTTATTATATAACATCTGCTATAAAATATTCACAAATTTATCTACCTCTGACCATATTTGTAACCTTTAATTCAATGTCATATTCCAGTCACTTGGTCACCTAACCAACCCTCTTTTCACTTAAGTCTTTGTTATTCAAGACTAGGATGAGCTACCATTAGAAAGATATTGTTATTCAAGACCAAATGAATGATTTTTTTTAAATCCTCTTACAAAAGAAATCAAATTATTTACAAAGAAAAAAAAAAAAAAAAAAAAAGAACTCTCTTCATAGTCCTCCAATGCTTGGCTGAATAAAGCAATGGGCTAATCCAAACCTTCATTGTTTTGATGCATAAGCATGGCATAAATTATACTACATGTTGAGAAAGCATACATAAATAAATCATTACTGAAATCAGGATTCAGAAAAGTAGGAGCTTGGCTAATGGCTTGTTTAATGCCTTAAAAATTCTCTTACCTTCTTTGATTCATATGACCTCTTGATGTTTCTTAAGCATATGAGTGAGTGGCCTTATCAATCCTGCAAATCCAAAAATGAACCTTTTAATAAAATTGATCTTTCTCAAGAATATTTTCAACCCCTTATTGTGTTTAGGTAATGATAGAGCAAGGATTGTGTCTATTCTTTAAGTATAAATGGAAAGTCCAACCTTGGATAAAACATGTCCCATAAGTCTTCCCTCATGCACTATAAAGATACACTTTTTGGGATTCAAAAAAACCCCAAATTGTCTACATCTATCAAATATTAATCTCAAAGGTGTTAGATTATCTTTAGGCTCTTTATAAAAATAGTAATATCATCAAGCTAAACAAGAATTATTTCACTCAAAATCCCCTGAAAAGCAACATTCATTTTGATTCAAAAAGTAGCTTTAGAATTGGAGAGTCCAAAGGGCATCTTCTTATATGCATAAGTACCACATTTAGCTTTGAAGGAAGTTTTGTATTGATCTTGCTCCTTCACCAATATCTGATTGTAACCTGAGTATAAATTTGTTTGTTTAAGTAAAGTATAAGTTGTTTATCTAATTGTTAATATCTATCGACGTATTTTACATAGATTTATTTAATATATGTATATTTATAGCAATTTTCACCATATAAAGTCAAGATAAATATTTATTTTCATTAAAACATATTCAATATAATATTAAAGTGAAAAATAGTGAGCAACACTTATATGATATCCATATGCAATTTAACAATAAGATTATGATATTCAAACTATATGCATTTTATATAAAAATAAGAAATATATATATATATATATATATATATATATATATATATATATATATAATGTAATAACATTATGATATACAAATTATATACATTTGATATTAAAATGAGAAATATAGAGCAACATATATATGATATATATAAGTAACATAATAATAAATCTATGATATTCAATCTATATGCATGTGATCCTCTAAGAATTAAAGTCTCTGTTCTTCCTTTCTTTTTTTATTTACTCATTTTTGACATTATTCAATCTATCAAACTAATCATATGTAAAAGGTGATGAAATCCTCTATCCATGTAATGACTTGACACATGATATAATAACATATATTAGACCTTTTCTTTCTGTAAGTCATATATCAATTGTGGCTTTATCAAGTGTTAATCCCAATGATTTTCAGATTGTCAATCCCTATGCCAAATTTAAAGGAAACTGACACACATGAACCCTTTCTATAGGGGTGATTGAAATTATTTTTTGAATTTCATCAACAAAAGGAATCTATGTGTATTTATTGAATTAAACCATTGCATATATAGGTGGTTCAAGGGGTACTAACCTTGGTTTGTATAAATTCTTCAAACCTATCTAAGTGTGTCATTGACAAGACCTAATATATATATATATATATATATGTTAGGTTGTGGAGTTAAAAGCTTCACTGATGCAAACAGGGGAGGAGGTTGCTGAAGGTTGCTGAGTTGCATAGCAACTGGCATCGGTCTGATCAGTCGACGTCAGCCAGGATAGTGAAGAGAAGCAACTGACGTCGATCAGGGATCGACTGACATCGGTCACCTCCAGGCAGATAAGGACCGACGTCGGTCGCCTGTGTAGTTCAAAACTGCAAGTTTTACAGGCAGTTAGTTAATGAACCAAGTGTTTGCATGTCAAGATCCAAATTTAGACTAGAACCTGTGGATCTGATTATTGTAATTAGATGTCTAATTATTATTTGGATGAGATCTATATAATAGACTCATGGGCTGTATTGTAAAAGTGTGCTAGAGAGTAAGAGAGCAAAATATAAGCTCCTTCAGAGAGAAGAGAGCATGGTGTGTTCCTCCTAGTGCCACAGTACCAAGTGTGGGTGCTGGTTTGGAGAATCAGAGAGGTTCTTCATGTATGTATGATCTTGGTCATCAGGGGTGCATGGCTATGTTTGGAGATCTGCATGGGTAAGTAAGATTGTTAATCTATAGGTGTATGTGTGTGCATGGTCTAGGTTTGTAGGTGTACAGAACCAGGTTGATTTGTGGTGGTAGCAGAGTCAAGGTGATAGCAACATAATAGGGAGCAGGATCAGGCAGCATCTACTTAGAGTATAGTGTGTACTTAAACAGAGAGCAAAGAGGAAGGCAAGGTAGTTCCTTCCTAAGTAAGATCATTTGGGGTGCAGGTTGTTGCAGTTCATAGGAGATCTACTTGGAGTGTGTTGTGCACTTAGTTGAGTATGTGTATAAACTTGGTGTACTGGCAGTAGTGGATGCTGACTGGTTAGAGGTGAACACCAACTCTGTGTTTGAGTTGGGTGTTGGGACTGTAAGAGAGAGAGCTTTAAGGGAAGATTTACTGTTTATGCCCTAGAGATGTGTGAGCCCTAGAGGTGTGTAAGGAAGAAGAACTGTGGCAATCTTCTTTGTTGTATTTCCTTTTGAAAGAGTATTAATACAATTATGTATTGTCTCTCATATCATGTGTTATTTTTGAATTCTATTTACTTGTGTATTTTGGTTATTTCCACATATTAAGTTGCTTGGTAATAAATTTTGTGCTTCCATAAATTCCCAATAAAGGTGGTGGTAGAGTCTTTGGTTGGGTGCCTAAAAGAGTGGTATCAGAACTAAGGTTATAGGGAGCGATTTTGTGTTTGATTACAGGTCACTCTCAGGGGTTTCTGGTTGAGTGGGAGTAGAGCAATGGAAAAAGAAAGTAAGCTAAGAATGGAAGAATTGAAAAGCACAAATGACCACTTATGGTGTTATGGAAAGAAAGAGTAGGTAAAGAAAAAGTGTTGGTTTATGGAAGATCAGCATGAAGGAACTGAAGAAGCAGATGTTGCAGGTGATGTGGCACAGGATGCTCTGGTATGTTTCTTGTATAAAGTAGAATCTTGTTTTATAGATTATATTACCTCTTTCCATGCAGTTCGAAATAGAGTATCTTTTCATGGTAAGGTCTTTGGAGACTTTGGAAAGATTTATTTAGGGGCTGGTGTGCCTTGCCAAAGAATTGGCAAAGGGGAAGTGAAGCTAAAATTGTAGGTGGCCAACACATGGATGTTGAAGGAGGTCATGCAGGTCTTGGTCTTGAAGATAAGGCTAATTTCTTCAGGGAAGTTGGGTGATGAGAGATGCATAGGAACTCTCACAGTGGATGCACTTGAATTAGCTGGTGGTAAGAAAGTAGGTACCCTTTATCTACTTGCTTATATTACTGATTCTTCTTCTGTTGCAAAGATGTGGCTTTGTAGGCTTGGCCACATGAGTAAGAAGGAGATGCAAGTTCTTAAGAGGATGATTGATATATTTGACAGGATTAAGAACTGGAAAGCCTTGGTGTTTATGGAGGAGATGGCAGACAGAGATCAGTGGAGAAGGCTAAGTAAATCTGAGCAGGGTGGTTTGGATAGGGTTTTGATCCATGGAGAGCTCACAGGTAAAAAGTCATCACTCACAAGAAAACACAGGTACCGACATTGGTCAGGAGGAATCAGTGTCGAACAGACAGGTGCTGATGTCGGTCACGTGCAGACTGAAGCCGGTGATGTCAGGCAGGGTAAGACTGACGTAAATTAGGAGGACCAATGTCGGCAATAGGTAAGACTGACGTCAGTCAGGAGGATCAATGTCGGCAACAGGACACCGATGTCGACAGAGTTGGTAGTTAGGATAGGCGCATGGAACCGATGTCGATTGGATGCAGACTGTGTGGTGATCGAGGTCGGTCACTGTAACAGATTTTGGGCAGACAATAAGCTGTCAAAGAGTCTCAAACACCCATATGGAGGATTGAAATGGTAAGTAAGCCTCAAATTAATTATTCCTCTTCTTTATACTCGTTGCTCATTGCAGAGCAGGAAGGATCTAGGAAACAGTGGGAGCATGGCATGATGAGAATGCAGAACCAAGCAAGAGATTTGGTAACATTGCTAACCAGATGAAAGCATAGAGACAAATGGATACCTTAGTTGAAGAATAGAGAGAATAGACACGTGAGACGGTAGGCCAGGTCATATGGTCTTGATGAAGCTGTAAGACAGTGGTACAGGTTTGATAGGTGGATGACAAAGCAGGGCTTTAGTCAATGTCAGTGTAACCATTGTGTTTGTCTTACTAGGTGGATGATGGTTGCAACATTATTTGATTACTGTATGTGGATGGTATGCTAGCTGAAGATTTAGACATATAGGGTTTTGTTGAGCTAAAGGTAAGGTTAGTTCACTGGTTTGTCATGAAGAATTTGGAGCAGAAAAATTCTTTGGCGTGAGTGTGTTCTAGAGGCATGGAGATCATAGGTTGATTTTATCTCCAAAGGATTGTGTGAAGCTGGTTAGCACGCCGATGGGTTGGACAGCAGTGTCTTGATTCACATGATGAGGTTAAGTACATGAGTACTGGACCTAGGTTTCTTAAGTAGTGGGAGGTGTCAGAAAGTTTGGAGCTGATTCGGGAAAGAAGCACTGGATGGCAGTTCAGTGGATTCTTTGGTATCTGAGAGGGACCAGTAGTAAAAATTCATGCTATGCAGGGTCAGGTTCTTTTTGTACATGGGTTTGTAGATGCAGATGCGGCGGGTTACTTGGATGATAGGAGGTGCATCACAGGAGTTGTGGTGGTTGGTCTTCAAGATTCATCTTGAAGAGGGATACAAGCTAAGAAATAGATTAGATGGGGTATAGGTACATGTACAGTGTAGCTATTTATCTCCAAGTGGGATATTGTTAGGTTATGGAGCTAAAAGCTTCACTGATGCAAATAGGGGAGGAAGTTACTGAAGGTTGCTGAGTTACAGAACAACCGGTGTTAGTCTGATCAGCTGACGTCAGCTAGGATAGTGAAGAGAAGCAACTGATGTCAGTCAAGGATCGGCCGACGTCAGTCACCTCCAGGAAGATAGGGACCGACATCGATCGCTTGTGCGGTTCAAAACTGCAAGTTTTAGGGGTAGTTAGTTAACGAACCAAGTGTTTGCATGTCAAGAGCCAAATTTAGACTAGAAGCTGTGGATCTAATTATTGTAATTAGATGTCTAATTATTGTTTGGATGAGATCTATATAATAGACTCATGGGATATATTGTAAAAGTGTGCTAAAGAGTAAGAGAGCAAAATATAAGCTCCTTCAGAGAGAAGAGAGCATGGTGTGTTCCTCCTAGTGCCACAGTACCAAGTGTGGGTGCTGGTTTGGAGAATCAGAGAGGTTCTTCATGTATGTATGATCCTAGTCATCAAGGGTGCATGGCTACGTTTGGAGATCTGTATGGGTAAGTAAGATCATTGATCTGTAGGTGTATGTGTGTGCATGGTCTAGGTTTGCAGGTGTGCAGAACTAGGTTGATCTGTGGTGGCAACAGAGTCAAGGTGACAACAACACAACAGGGAGCAGGATTAGGCAGGATCTACTTGGAGTATAGTGTGTACTCGAACAGAGAGCAAAGAGGAAGGCAAGGTAGTTTCTTCCTAAGTAAGATCATTTGGGGTGCAGGTTGTTGCAGTTCATGGGAGATCTACTTGGAGTGTGTTGTGCACTCAGTTGAGTATGTGTATATACTCAGTGTACTGGCAGTAGTGGATGCTGACTAGTTGGAGGTGAACACCAACTCTGTGTTTGAGTTGGGTGCTGGGACCGTAGGAGAGAGAGCTTTGAGGGAAGATTTACTGTTTATGCCCTAGAGGTGTGTGAGCCCTAGAGGTGTGTAAGGAAGAAGAACTGTGGCTATCTTCTTTGTTGTATTTCCTTCTGGAAGAGTATTAATACAATTGTGTATTGTCTCTCATATCATGTGTTATTTCTGAATTCTAGTTACTTGTGTATTTTGGTTATTTCCACATATTAAGTTGCTTGGTAATCAATTGTGTGCCTCCATATATTCTCAATAAAGGCGGTGGTAGAGTCTTTGGTTGGGTGCCTAACAATATATATATATATATATATATATATATATATATATATATATATATATACTGAGCATCACACTTTCACCAAAAAAATTAATAATTCAATTTCCAACTATTCATCATCCAATTCCACAACACTATTATTTGTCTTCTAGATGTAATGCTTCAAACAATAGGTTGATTCAATGGATAAAATTTTCTCATATTATGTTCATACCTATTGTCATTTAATAAAAATAAATGCATGCATTTATTAAAATCCTCATTTTTAACTATTTTAAGTGAAGCATATATTCTAGTCATCAATAACTACCAATCTTTAATGGTTCGATTGGCATCTCTTAAACTCTTAGATTTTTTAGAAGTTTAAAAATGGTTGTTCTTGTTTAGTGTGGCCATATTGTCTAAAAACCTTATCAAATGTAATAAAATCTCTAAAGATTTTCCATAATAACTCTCTTTGTCTTGTACTTTCATAAGGAGGTTTATACATCACCAAAAGCAATTGTCTCAAATCCCCAACAAAAATCATAGACCTTCGAACAAAACATATATCAACATTTTTCATAAATTCTTGGCATAATAAATAATCTATATTTTCAAGCATCTTTTGACCTATAAAGTTCATCTCATCATTCAAAATATACCTAACATGTCTAATTTCTTCTTGAAAGCTTGTTATATTTTTTCCTCATAATTTTTCAAAATATGAAATAATTATTTACAAGGTTATATGTATTGTTGATGCACCAATATTAAATGTTGTAACTCTAGTTGGAACAATTAGTAAAAGGGGACAAGTTTATTTTAATGTTAACACCAAATTATTTCTAATGTAATTATAAGTAGTTATGACATACTTAATATGTAATAATAAATTATACCGATATATATTATTATATAATACCATATATTAGATATCTAAAGATAATGAATAGTCATATAAAAATGATAAAGGGAGAACAAAAAAATATATTCAACATTGTTGACATATCAAACTGTAAAAAAATTTGATACAAGGTAAATAGGAAATGGTAAACAATTTTACCCTTTCTAATCATTTTTTTCTTTCGACAAAAAGTTAAAATAGAAATAAATAAGTAGATATGTAGTTACAAATAGTATTAAATAAAGACCTAATATCAGAGTATTAAATTATTTACAGTAAAGGTAAATATTTATTACACATACATACACACACATACTATGGTTAATCTTATATTTTATGGTTAACGTGTGTGTGTGTGTGTGTGTGTGTGTGTGTGTGTGTGTGTGTGTAAATTTATAATTATTATGCTTGGTATTATATGTAAACTATTTAGATTGAATATACATATCTAGATCTATTGATTAAGATAAATATATTAATTGTAGAAGTCTAGATATACACAAATTAAGTATTTTATGCCTTGAAAATTATATGTATTAGATATGTCATAGTTATAAGTAATTATCATAAGTATTAAGATATTTTATTAATAATCTAAAAAATTAGAAATAATTCTAATAAAATCTAAGTGGAAAATGGTATACAATTTTATGTTTTTAAATGCTTTTATATTTTTCTTTCCAGATAAATTTCAAATAGACCCAAATATGTAAATATAAATAATATTAAATAAAGATCTAATATAAACGTATTACATGATTTATAGTAAATGTAAATATTTATGATACATATCTATCTACTTGGTAGTTAATGTATAATTATTATATCATTATTATTACAAAAAAATTAAAAAATAGTATGTTGGCAAGTTATGATAATGACATAAATCGTGTCACAATTCATGTCATGTTGATTCTTATTAACAAGTTATATATATGTTATTGATGATCAATAAAGATTAATTAGTTATAAATTAAAATTTGAACACTTTATGAAGGGGAACTAATTAGTACAACCTTGTTATCTCATTTGTAGAAGTATTGTTTTTTTTTTTTTTTTTTCGTATTGACAATATGCATTAAATACAACAAGAGTTAAATGTGAGAGAGAAAGAAACCAAAGACACATTACAAAAAACAACATATTGTTGGAAACAAATTCAAATATACAAAAACATAAATCAAAAGTTTCAAATAGTAACATAATGCTCGCAGCCTAAAAAACTATACAAATACAACAGCCATCAATAATTATACAACATATTTTTCAATCGTTGGCAACCTTGTATTTGCTTGTTACCTGATAATTGCTTTACTTTGAGTTTGGTTTGCTGAATATGGAATGCTAACGCTATGTTCTTCTCCAAATCCCCCTAAAATTGAGAAAAAAGAGAAATAATATTAAAAAAAACTTTAGAGTAAATATTTAGAATTCACGTTCCTTGATGAAAGAAGATTTAGAGAAAGCTGCCAAACATCTATTCTTCCATATTTGTAATAAAATAATCTATCTATTTGTATCCTTGATAAAAACTTTATTCATGCTTATCCCCAAAAGTGCTTCTTTCCAGTTTAGCTAATGATTGAATATAGCAAGCAAATTAATGAAAATGATCTTCCATTTTTTTTGGCATAAACACAATCCAAAAAAACATGCTTTAAGTCATCTCTTGAATGGTAAAATGAGCATCTAATGGGTTAGATCACAATTCCTTTCAATATATCTCCTATAGGTAATTTATAATATATATTTTTTCATGCCATGATTTGTTCATTAGCACCAACTTTATATTTCCCAATTTGAGAACTCAAATTAGACCAAAGTCTTTCACGAATTTGACATTTCTATTTGAGATTCAAGTGAGAACTTAAAGGAACATTGGGTAGGAGCTGATTATAAATTTTATTCAAAGGAAAATCATTGAAATGATAACCAGCTAACCATCTCCAATCTCTCAAAAATTTACATGGAATAGGAGTGCACATTTTCATGGACAACTCCTTCAAAACTAGAGACCGCACAAAGGTGATAAACTATTTAACTTGGTTATTTAATCCAAACTGTCCTTGAAGAATATGCCAAGGAGTCCAAGTTAACAAAGAAAAATACCATAGATCACCAAACTATCACACATCTCCCCTACAATTTGGAGAGCCTAGTAGCAAGTTTTACTTCCTCCTCTATATGGTGGAATAGACTCATTCATTATCAAGGTAAGCCTATTACCTTTACTTTCTAGAGAAGTAATGTTGCGAATAGTTGTTGTCTTTCCCCTTGGAAGATATGAAGAGTACAAATTATAGAGAAATGTAAGTAAGGTAGATGTGATACTTTCTTATAAATGAAGACAGTATGATTGAATATATATAAGCCAAGTAGATCCAAATAAATTACCATATAAAATGATTATGCTTAAATGTTATGGCCAAATCAAAATGATGTCACATGTCTTATTCTTAATGGTCATAATAAAATGAAATGACAATGATGAATCACATGATAGTAGAGTTATGTCACTTAATGATGATAGTTCTAAGGTGGATAAGTCTCCATGTCTCGAAGTAGACCTAAAGGTGAATTTATAAATCAATGCATCCACATTGTTCATAGTGAATACTAAAATGAAAGAGGCACTCCATGACCAAAGTATTTAATGACCAATAAAATATTGGCACTTGTGTTAATTTGGTTGGATGTGACAAGGGTAATAAGGAAATAAATAGTCACCATTTAGCAGAGGGTTATGCCCAAGTGGCAATGAAAGAGAAAAATATAAAGTGGAATTAGTAACTCTGGGATCTACATACTATGAAATTCATTCAAAAGCTTAATGTGCCCTAAAAATTTCATTAATACTATCCAATCAAAAGCTTCCACATGTGTTAATATGACTAAATCCTTTAAAAATGGACTTTGTGATCAATGACAAGCTACCACATGTGTTAATCTAATTAGATGGCAAAAAGGTCACAATTACTAGACATTTTAATAAAATTGAAAAACAAAGATAAGACATATGGTGATCATACATAGGAAATGAGGTCAATAGAGAGTAAGAAAGAAATTCCCTTTTATTTTTTTTGTGGCCTCAGCTTTTCATGGATGCATTCAAATTTGAAATGTGCTTTATATTTTCATGGCCCTGCAACACCTACTACACATTAATAAATAAATACTGACCACATTAAAAATGTAAAACATAATTAATATTTTTATATAACCTACAATAACACATTAAAATGAATCAAGTAAAAAAATCAACAAAAGTCACGAAAAATTAAAACACAGTCATAGAGGTCAAAATATAATGGGAATGTATATGGAAAAAAGAGGACACACAATATTCAAAGGCACTAATGGAGTCATAGAGGTTAGAAAATGTATTTTGAACTTTTATATAAAAAGAAGCTCCATGGATCCATTACATTATGGAATTTAATTTGAATCTTAATCTTAGGTTTTGACAAATATTATTGTATGTATAATTAAATGAAATTAAATTAAATTGTAATTTTATTATAATCTATCTTAGATAAATTTGTACTAGGTAAAGGTTATGCCAAAATTATTTTAAATAATATAAAAAATGTAAGGCTATTTTAAACAACATACATGTATTGTTTATGCTTCATTAAGTTTGTGAATCAATTTTTTTATTCATATTTAAATAAGTTTCAAATCATTTTCAATTTAAATATTTTTAAATTTTATTTAAACCACAACCATATATTACTTCAAACAAAAAGTACTAAATCTGCATCATGATTCTTATTGAATAAATGGTATGCACATTTGTACATATATGAGTTTGTAGACACTTAATTTTGGTATAGGATTAATTATTTGTTATAGTGTTATTTTATATATGTTCTTATGAATTATTGGTTCAATTTAAGCTTATTTTGGCATGGATTTCTTGTATTTACTTAAATTTATACACTTATAAATCTATGTTTCTCTTTCCAACTTTATATTTTTTTGTGTGTTTCTTTTTGTCCCTATTTGTTATTCTATGTTACTTTATATTTCTCTTGTTTTATCTATTTCATGGATTACTCTTTTTTTCCTAATTTATGTTGTTGTAGACACTAAATCTCAATTAGTTTAGCACCTCAATCTTGTATGTTTGGCAAATACTTATCATAGATATAGCTTTCAGTTCTAAGACCTTCTTGTTGTTGAAAGGTTCATGTTCACTATCTCTTTGTGCTAAATGTATTATCTCTTAGTCCCACCACTAATATTATAATGACCAAGGTTTCTTAATTTTGAAAAATGTTCTGCACCTGATCATTATCTTTATCTTCCATTTTTGGACTTGCACTTGGTTTTTATCTTGCTAAACACTTGCATCCCAGATAGACACATACATCAACACAAATGTCCCTTTTCCAATTAAGTGTCAAGTTACCAAAAGTCAGTAATTTTTAAACTAAAATGTATCCTAAAGGTCAGCCTAAGTTCTTTAGTGAAATATATTTTCAAAAGCAATTATATATACAAGATCAATGCTCATTCATTCCTCACCTAGAAGATAATTAGAAATCACAAGGAAACATTAAAAAGAATTACTCAATAAAACATTCAAGAGAGAAAGCATTCCCTATTCATCCCTATTTCAATATCAGTCATAAGAGCAGTATCCCTACAGGGATAAAGTTCTGATGGAGTAACCCATGAGCCATATTTTATAAGTTACATGTTAGGTCATTATACATACTTCATTATAAAAAATGATATCCTATAGACACACAAGCCAATACGTACAAGAGAAATACATAAGTTTGAGGCCCTCTTCAAAGTATTAGCTATGTAGGTAGTGCCTATTGATAGAGGAGTCCTTGGGGTAGCTCGATAGTGTGTGCATACTAACCCATTTTTAACACATTCACTTCAAGAGTGGGGAAATTAGTTTTGATCATTTGACAAAGAATGATACGATGTGTGCATGATTTGCATACACCAAAATAAAGGAAAATAAAAACCTAGAAGGATAGAGTTGGTCATATCTAGATCAAGTCAGTATTATGCACATGACATGTGTTAAGTTGATACACCAATGTCAATGCAACTTTCTAGATCTAAATCAAGAATTTAAGGCCATAAAGTGAAAAACTATAAAATTTGGTGATTGTTACAAGATCCTATCTAGTCCACTTAAATCCAATTTCAACCTAGAATTGTATGCATATAGTAAACCTTATAAGTAATCTTTTTTTTTTATTCATTGTAATGTCAATCAATAGTTGTAAGTTGTATTTTTAGCATATCTTAGTATTTGAATTCAAAATATTGTTTAGCGAAGTTCATAAATTTATTAACCTACTATATATTTGTTTATCACCCTATACTTAATCATTTATATATTTTAAACCCTAAATACCCATATCAAAACAATTTAGGATTTAAATTTTTATGAGCCATGTCTCTATGTATTTTTGCGTAACTCATATTTAAAATAGTTTGAATAAAATAAAGTGAATTAGTTTTTAAGGACATCTCTATAACCCTAACCTTAGTTTCTATTTTAGTAATTTACAACTTCTATAAATTTTGTATATCACTATACTTTTATGGTAGGCTTTTTTATTTACCTTTGTGTATTATATTTCAAATCTACATTATTTTATAGTTAATTTTAATTCATAATTAATTCTAAAGGAAAACATTTTGGTGAACTCATTTTTAGAATAGAACATTTCCTTTACTTCTTGTTGATATTCATCTTTGGTTTTCAATTTAATCACATAAATTACTGACACTAAAAAATATAGTCCTGAACCTTGAATATTATTTGTAACAAAAAATTTTAATTTTTTTGACCTTGGAGTAATTTGACACTATTTATTTTTGTCTTGTCACCTTGGATAAATAAAAAGACATCTCAATTTTTTATCTCAACTTCAATTTGAATTTCTCTATCTTCTATACACAACAAAAAAGGGCTACATGGTGTTATATATACATACATCATGGCATATCCCAATATGCATAGCCATAGTATAGAGCTAAACACATAATTTAGTTCTAAAAACCTTACGGTACATCAAAAATTCTTAGAATCTCATTATTTACACTAATTTGGAGTTATACCATCTATTTGATTTTGTAGTGCACTGGTAAGCAGTTAGTCCTAAGAAGTTACTCTCAACTTACCATTAAAATGGGGTTTAGTGGGCTATGGGTGTATTTATATCTCCATATTTAGTGATCTAAAATATTGGGCCAACACTTTGTAATGGATAATCAAGTATATCTCATAGCCTTAAAATAAATTAAGGTCCTTATCTATATCGCCATTTTCTCCCATATGTTTTATTCCATTGTATTCTTAGTATATTTTCTTGTTTCATTTTATGTATTTCATCATAGGTGTAACATATATATATGTTCTTATCATTTATTACGTATAATCATGCAATTTATTGTATCAACTAATTCTCCTTTCAAGCATGTTATTCTTTATGTCTTTTTATAGATCCCATACAAATCAATTATTGTATCTCCTTCTCATACTTTATCACAACCTATTAATCTAAATGCTTGTTCTATCTCATCATATCATCTAGTTTTAATATTTTATTTTCCAAATCTGCAATAACTTGTCAATAATATGGCTTTGGGGTTAAATATTAAAAAAAATATAATTATACTATGTGAGAAGGAATAGGTAAGAATGCTCAAGGAATTTTTGATCCTTTTTGTCTATTTCAAAATAAAGGAAAATTAGGCTTTGGTTATACCAATAGGTATACCTCATATGGAAAAGGTCATGATATTCCATTTCATGATATCATACCCTTTATTTCCACCACATGTTGCAATGTACAATTTGAGTTTCTTCCTATCACCACTAGACGTCAAAGAGATTGTGCTCTACACTACAATTTGAACCTATATGTAGTCACCCTCATCTTAACCCTATTGGATCCACTTATAAACATATTATTCATCCATAAATTATTTTAGACTCTCAAGTCCATGTTGTTCAAACTAGACATGCATAACCTCCCTTATCTTCTTAACCTCAAATAGCTTTTTTCAATATTCCACCACCCCTATCCAAAATTAAATACAAGCTTCCCAACACTAGTTAAGATTAATTTATTAGAGTTATTTCAAAGGGTAACTACTTATAAAAATATTCTCTATGGTTATATTAAGAGATACTAGTATTCTTGTGAACACACAACCAACTTTGTTTTCTTATATTGAGAACCTTCAAATATGTTGATAGTACTATTTATTTTGATAAACAAGATATACCCCTAAGTCACATTATTATGCATAATATGTCATTATTCATCTAAGTTCAAATTCATTGGAAGTTGATTACGAGTGTTTTAGTTCACACTGATTATAGAAGAAATATGTGCAGTTATGGCTTCATATAAACATTAGGTTTTATTAATAAAAAATTTCAAAAATTTGAGCAACCTATCCATATCTTTGATAATACTCCAACATTAGTACTCAAAATCATCACATTGGAAATACTAGTAGGTCTAAAAATTGTAACTCTATTGTGTTGCAAGTTTTTGTTTCTCCATTACAATATAATATATTATTCGGATAACCTTGGCTTCTGCATGGGGGATATAGCTTCTAAAATTCATAGGTCCATCAAGTTTCTATATTATTCACATGAGTATACAATTATTTTATAGGATACCTCATTTTGATATTGTACAATCACACAATCACTTCAATGCACCTGAACACCCAATTACTATTACACAAATGATGACTTATGAAGTGGTTAATCTATTTAAGTAGATGATTTTAAAAAAAATATCCAATCCCTAAATATATTGTCGATCCTCTTCAAGCAACTTTTCCATAATTGCTACAGAACTTGATGGCCTATTAGTAAAGAAAACAAGAAATAATTACCTCTTAGAGTTAATATAAAAGTCATTACCACATTACCATTCTTGGTAATTATAGAGGATTCTTATTTTGAAATAGAATAGTATTAAAATAGAGATGATGAGAATAAAAAAGAGTTAATAGATCATAAATTATGTAAATAATATTTAAAATCTCATTGATGAATATAAAAATATCTCTTGTTCCTTATTTACATCTATTAGATCTGGTGAATATAGGGATATCCTTCCTCAACATGATTGTGGTACATAAAAAACTAATGATCAACAAGT